>JBBGZY010000494.1:2405000-2582500 GCA_037952925.1 Lithobates clamitans
CACCATAATTATGGTCCCCATTGAAAGATTTTCTTCTATTTCTGCTCTGGTATCTGCATAAAATTTGGGATTTTCTTTCACAATCACTTTCACTGGTAACGGTCACAGTGATATACAAGCAAGAGATATACAAATAAACCGCCCCTGAATCTCTCTTACTCCACTGCGCCAAAGAAAAGTGCAAAGCTATATCCCATTTGAAGAAGTCTTTTCGACGAAACATGTCTTGGGCATGGTTACACGGCATTCCATCGCACTGCCATTAGATGCCGCTGTCTAAAGAGGACTACACCGATCGGATGGCTGGGCCTTAGAAGGTTGGGTGAGAGATACACCAGTTTACACTTCAGGTCCGCTGTGACCGCGGTGCACCGTTGGATCACTGATCCTGTTGCTTGCTGTGGATATTTTTTTAAAGGCTTTTATGTTTCCGTTTAAAAGTGGGTGTAACCATTGAAGTGTGTTTGAAGTGATTTTAATAAATCTGTCAAAATGTTATCATGCTATGTGGAGCACTTTATTCATTTTTTCACATATGGAGCTGGCTTGATTGGAGTCACGGTTCATCACATGCAACCCAGGTGTGGTTCAATTGCTGTTTTGCCGAACACGAGAGTGGGAGGCTATACAATCTGGTGAGTGCGCTCTTCAGAGGGAGTGGTGTCACTATCACGGTGGTGTGGTGGAAGAGTAGAAGATTTTTCACACAAGAAGATTGAAAAACAACTGTTGAACTTGATCATTCATTTCTTGTAATTTATTATTTATAGTGACACTTTTCACTGGGTGTTAAAGAAATTTCTTTTCATGATAAAATTAATATTTTTCATGACACTATTATTATTAATATTTTTATGCATAAGTAGAGGGTCATAGGCATTATGCTGCTCTGACCCATTATTTTACACAATTTATATTAGCGCCGCTATCTCTATCTGTACACGTGTGTGAGGTATAGTTTTGGGATTCAGATCAGCTTACCATATATACTCGAGTATAAGTCGTTCCGAGTATAAGTCGAGGCCCTAATTTACCACAAAAAAATGGGAAAAACGTATTGACCCGAGTATAAGACGAGGGTGAGAAATGCACAGCTACTGTAAGTGGAAAAGAGGGTCAACAATGCCCATTTGCAGCATCACTGTGCCCATTTGCATGCCTTACTGTGCCCATTTGCAGCCATAGGTCCCCTGAACTTCAAACTCGGTAGTTAAGGGTTCCTAGATGCCCCCTAGCTGCAGCCAAAATTTGGGGTCTCTGAACCCAAAGGGTCCCGAAATGACATTTCTGCAGATGGACACAGTTGACCGAATTTGGGGCCCCATATCTCGGGGCCACTTAGTGCTAAGAACCCCAAATTTGGTGTACAAACCCAGTGGAACTAGCACCATAAAATTTCTAAAGCTGGGGTTTCTAGCACCAAGTGGCCCCGAGATACAGGGTCCCAAATTTCAGTTCAGAAAATGTCAAGCACTTTTCTGCAGCAGAGAATGACATTTTCTGAACCAGATTTTGGGCCCCGTATCTCAGGGCCACTTGGTGCTAGGAACCCCAGCTTTAGATATATTATGGTACCAGTTCCACTCGGTTTGCACACCAAATTTGGGTTACTAGAGCCAAGTGGCCCTGAGATATGGGGCCCCAAAGTCGGTTCGGAAAATGAAATTTTTTGCTGCAGAAAAGTGCTTGACTCGAGTATAAGTCGAAAGGGGGCACTTTCAGCACAAAAAAATGTGCTGAAAAATTCGACTTATACTCAAGTATATACGGTACGTATTTATTTAAGTGGCAGCTTGTTTCACTGTACACTGCGTATGTACACACATTTTGTATTCATTTACACATCTTTTATATAGCTTTGCACTTTTCTTTGGCGCAGTGGAGTACGAGAGATTCAGGGGCGGTTTATTTGTATATCTCTTGCTACAAACCAAAAAACAGATGTTCACAAAATAGATGTTGCCAGGTATTGACAGATCTTCCAAGTAAAGAAAATGCTGATGAGACAAGCAGACATGAAAAGATATTGGATTAAAACAACTCCAAAATTATATTTCTACATACTGATCTGAAGATGGAGCAGCTAAATATTTCAGATGAATGATCAATTCAAAGTCCACCACTGTGCCTGTACTCTCATGTACTCCTCTAAAGCATGGTACAAATCAGAAATAACTGAAGGCAAAACTTTTTTCTTATTTATTTAGTTTTGGATAGGGAGGAGAGGATTAGAGCCCTTCTCATGTTTTTACTACTGTCTGTATCCCCAGTAGATTAATCCTCTCTGCTTGTCCTTGTGACCGTTATCAGTGAAAGTGATTGTGAAAGAAAATCCCAAATTTTATGCAGATACCAGAGTAGAAATAGAAGAAAATCTTTCAATGGGGACCATAATTATGGTGACTACCAGGGGTTTCCCTCACTTTGAGGCTAGGTTCAACCCTGTGTGTTTTACAGTGCATTTACAGTTTTTCAGAAATGCACTACAATTCATTTAACCTCATTTCCTATGGGTCACATTCACATCTGTGCACCATCAACTGGTGTGTTCTAGGGAAAGGATCAGGGACTTTTTTTCCTGCAGCAGGTTGTGTTTTTGATTCCATAGACTTCGACCGAAACCCATCAAAAACACAGTGCTTACATTTTTGATGCGTTTCTACTGTGTTTTTGCTGGTTTCTCCTGCATGGCAACAGACACCTCCCAAAAATCTGGACAGAGACTTCTGGGGGATGAAGAATGAGCTGAGGAGGCAGATCGCGAAGAACCCCCTCTTCCAGCAGAGGTACAGAGAGGGCTAGGACTGCAATGATTCTCCTCCTGGCCTAACAGGAAGTGGGTCCTGAGACTCCCTAGCCAATCGGGTCTCAGGACCCCTTACTGATTGGCCGGGAGGAGAATCAGGAAGACAATAGCAAATATTATTTCGCTATAGTGACACAACTGGGTGGGCTCAGGGCGCAGTGCTCTGTGCCCCGAGCCCACCCTTTTTTGAAGGCAATTAGAGCCTCAGGCTCTAATCATGTGCATAAAAAAAAACAGTTGGAATCCATGCACCTGGCGCCCTGTATGTAGATTAGGCCACTGCCACAGACATGAAACCATTCTCACCTATTCCACGACCACAATTGCTCCATAAAAATGAACTACTTCTATGAGCAGGCAAAGCATCGTTTTCACAATTACTATGCAGTTGGCACCAAACAATAGCCATCCAATGCTTTCAGGTGCAGAAATATGTTTAGTGTTGTATAGTTAGTAGCAGTGAGTCAACTGGATTTGTTCTGAAACATTGAAGGCGTTTCACTTATTATCCAGGAACCAGAAGTTACCTATAGCCACATGGGTAACTATTATGGAAATAATACTGGGTAGTTTCACAACTCCTGTAATTGGACAATAACATTTGCATTGACATACAGTATTACATTATGTTTTTTTTTTTCCAAACTGGTCATGAAGCAGGAGAAGATATGCCCCAGCACATTCTACCCCCACCACCAAGAAGTCCATGTATGACATTCATACAGCTTGTATGATCAGACTATCACTCAGTCATCCATCCCCCTTAATGAGGTAAATTCTGAGAAGTGGGCATAAATTATATGAAATATAAACAGGAGAGGTCGGGGGATCTTGCTTACAGTCCTGAGAAGCATGCAGTCAAGCAGGTCGAAGAAGTGCAACATGGCCAAGAAACCCCCATTTGTACCAAACATGGCTGTTTTCTGAGGATGCAAAGTGCCCATATACAGTGCAATAATGGACTCATCCAACCAGAAGACAACATTAAGGTGTAAACCCACCACCGGATCATAGGGGGAAAGCCACCTGCCAGGGGGAGCACAGGATCAAGCTCTTGGTCAACTCTATTATTGATAAGAAAGATGTATGTTATTTTTAATGTTTGTTTTGTTATTTATACAATCCCACAACCTTTAATGCAGGGTGTTTTAATGCTTTAGGCTGTGTAATGCATGCTGGGCTGTCTAATAAGAAAGCCCAGCACTGGCTTAGCTCCAGCAGACAGTATATCTAGAAGGCATGCCCCTTCTCTGATTGATTCAGCTGTGTGTGTAACCTGAGGTCCAGCTGCTAGGTCTGTAGCCACAGTTCAGCGGTACAACAGCTATTCACAACCCAGAATTACCAATCTTTTGCTTACTGGCCACAAAATAAGTAATATATTCATTCATATGCAATAATTCACATTCACTGGTCTATAACAAAATTCATTTTTTTAAAATGTCACATTTCATTCTTGATCATTAGAAACAACATATATGGAAAACATTAAATGTGAATGTATCAAAACTGTAGCATCTGTGCATGGCAACCAATCAGGTTCTATCGTCAGCATGTTAATTTTACCTTAACCACTTGGTAGAACATCATATGACATCCTCAGCTTGCAGTGGTTATACCACAATGATGCCTGCAGCTACAGGCATCATCTCGCTATCAGAATTTTCAGCCGGCGATTTCCTCTAAGGTCCCTTTCACACATGCGGACCATTTACCCGTTTTTCACCCATCAATGGACATCAATGCATCTCTATGAAAAAACTGATGTAAACGGATGATCATCCATTTACATCCACTTTTTCAAATGGATCAAAGCCCTATTTTTGTTCAGTTAAAATAATGGAACGGGCGAAAAACTGATGTAAATGGACAAACGGTTTGTTTTTGCATTGGTAGTGGATGTAAAAAAAAACATTCATCCGTTTATTTTCTTTGAAAAAACGTGACTGAGCTGATGAAATGTACTGTCCGCATGTGTAAAAGGGGCCAAAGGCAGAAGTGATTCAAGTGGCTGAACAGCCACTTGATCGCTTCTGTGGGTGGTGGAAGGGGGCCACCTTTCCTTGGCTCTTCTGTCAGATTGTGGAGCCTGGGAGCACTGCGGCCAGCAGCAATGGCGTCACTACTCAGAGGAACGGACGTTGTACCTCCCTTTCTGTGACCCTGGAAGATTTTAGTCACTTTCGGTCCCGCCTCTCTGTTTACCTGGCTGTCAGCGGCCAGGAAAGCAGCTGATCAGACTGATCTTATGTCTGATCAGCTGCACTGGAGGCCAGAGGAGAGATATGGAGTCTAATAGACAGCCCATGCTGTCCCAAGGGATGTTGTTCATCCCTTCTGATAGCAATAGAGTTAATACAAAAGTTAATTTTTAGATAAAATAAATAAAACATTTTAAAGTTTAAAAGCACCCCCTCCATCCCCCCCATGCATATGTAAATGATTATTGCACCACATGTGAGGTATCGTCGCGAACATCAGAGCAAGAGCAATAATTCTACTGCCAGACCTCCTCACCAATGGAGATGGTAAAGTGTATTTTTTCCAAAAATTTGCGTTAAAAAAAAAATCACTGCACAAATACAGTGAGACATAAAAATTTGCAAAACCCAACATTTTATAGGGCCTCTGCTAATTATATATATATATATATAAACAAAATTTTAAAAAAGTAGATTTTTACATGTGATAAGTGTCAGAATTGGCCCGGTTGGCAAGTGGTTAATGGCGTAGATATACAGTTTTGGCCATATACGTAGCAACTGAGGACAGAACTCTTGTTCTGAACAATTCTTTCTATTCTTTTTGCTGTATTAAAATGGCATTTAAAATTAAGTATGATCTGTTGACAGTTACAATCCAGAGAATAGTTAATTACATTGCATGTATACATTTTTACTATTAAATGAACACAGTGCACAGCAAAATATATATTTTATTAAATACATTACATAATCTCATAATACATATTGATATGGTCTGTCTTTTTAGAATACTGTTTTCCTATAGGCCATCTTTATTTGAAAAATATCCTGTATTGATAAAATGTATAATGTTTCACCTACATGATCACATTCTTATTCATGAACGTTGTTAAACCAGTTTTACATAATTCATGTTTATGGGTCAGTTTAAAAGAGCAAGTCCATCCAAAATTGCATTTCTCCATTTTACAGGTCTTCACTGGTGTCCAGGCCACCAGTTGTATCATACCCTCTGAAGGAATTTTGCATAGGAAAATATTGAGCATTCACTTAAATGTTTCTCTCTACTGCATTCCCCTCCTCCCTATAACACAATTTTTTGTCAAAGAAATTTTTTTTTTCTCTAAAGCTCGCGGCCGGGTCCCTACACAGCATATGCGCGAAGCCCGCTGCACTCTCTTACTGGCCCGGCAAAAGGGGAGGGAGGAGGGGGCCCGATCTGCTGAGGTATTTCGCTGCAGTCCAGTTTCCCGGAAGTAGGGACAGGGTACCTGTAAAAAACAGGTACCGGCTCCCCCCCGAAAGGTGTCAAATGTGGCACCGGAGGGGGGGGGGGAATCAGATAAGTGGAAGTTCCACTTTCCCTTGGGTCTCTCGATCCTCATTGGCTCAGATACAGCAGCAGGACCCATTGGCTCCCGTTGCTGTTAATCAGAACCAGTGAGGTGGGAGTGGGGGGGGGGGGGGCGGGACCGAGTCCCACTCTGTGTGTCTTATGGACACAAAGAGCAGGGCTCGGGAGTGAGCATGCACAAGTGTCCCCATAGCAAGAGGTTTGCTGTGGGGAAACTCAATGGGGGGGGGGGTGCCGGCTGGGGGGCGAGAAGAGGAGGATCGGGGCTGCTCTGTGCAAAACCATTACACAGAGCAGGTAAGTATAACATGTTTGTTATTTTAACTACTTCCTGACCACCCACCGCAGATATAGACAGTTACAATCCAGAGAATAGTTAATTACATTGCATGTATACATTTTTACTATTAAATAAACGCGGTGCACAGCAAAATATATATTTTATTAATTACATTACATAATCTTATAATACATATTGATATGGTCTGTATTTTTAGAATACTGTTTCCCTATAGGCCATCTTTATTTGAAAAATATCCTGTATTGATAAAATGGATAATGTTTCACCTACATGATCACATTCTTATTCATGAACGTTGTTAAACCAGTTTTACATAATTCATGTTTATGGGTCAGTTTAAAAGAGCAAGTCCATCCAAAATTGTATTTCTCCATTTTACAGGTCTTCACTGGTGTCCAGGCCACCAGTTGTATACCCTCTGAAGGAATTTTGCATAGGAAAATATTGAGCATTCACTTAAAGAGGATATGCACCCTTTTTTAAATGTTAGGGACAAAACTCATTTGAATGTCCCCCAGTTTAGGACTGAAAGTCAACTGATAAGAGACAGAACTATATGTCTGTGTAGAAGACGGTCCCAGCTCCAGGACAGGATTTAGGAAGAAGATTCCTTGTTTGCTGTGTGGATACCACCGACAGTCACCCTGCGATAATATAAAAAGAGAATGAAATAATTATTTAACATAGAAAATATGCAATATCTTGTTGGTTAAACCGTGTATGATCTCTGGATTTTAGGAAAAAAACACAAAAATTCCACTAGTTTAACCCCTTCATAACCAAGGGCAAAAAAAACCTTAACACCCTAACCCATTTTTTCTTTCTTCTTTTTTTTTTTTATATTATTTAACAGTTTTAAAAAATACAGACAGGAATGTAGGCAGGATGATACATTAAGCCAGTTAGCGGACATTTGCACGACAAAAGCTCATACAACTAGTGACAATGCAGACGTTAAGGTAGTCCGATATGGATTACTACACCCAAAAAATATCCCTCCCACATTCCGCCTGAGACTTTAAGACCCCAACCCAGTTTTTCAACTTTGACAAATGTAATTAAAATTGTACATATCATCGCAACTACTTTGTGTATCCAGGTGGGTTATAACTTGTTTTTTTTTCCAGGACAAATTGGGCTTTCACTTGTTGATAAAATAGTAATGGATATCTCCTGATTTTGTTTTATTGTGAAAGGAAAACTGGCCTAAAATAGAAAAAAAATAGAAATTTTTAAACTTAAGTGTTTGTAGACTGAAGTTTTTTTTTACCTCCAAGCATTCTATGAATGAAGGTAAAAAAACTCTGTGCAACAGCCACCCAATACTTACCTGATCCCCATCTCGATCCAGCGATGTGCACGAGAACCTCCGCTCTCCAGGGACTGTCCCTCTTCACTGGCTGAGACAGCAGCAGGAGCCATTGAGCCAATGAGGAGAGAGAGGGCAGGGCCGAGCCACAGCTCTGTGTCTGAATGGACACGCAGAGCCGTGGCTCGGGTGACCCCATTGCAAGCTACTTGCTCTGAGGGGACTAGGTAGGGGGGAGGGGCCAGGAGCGCCGGCGGGGGACCCAGGAAGAAGAGGATTGGGGCTGCTCGGTGCAAAACCATTACACAGAGCAGGTATGTATAACATGTTTGTTATTTTAAAAAAAAATTGACTTTAATATCACTTTAAACCTTATATTGCATGGAAAACCTCTATTAGGACTTAAAAGGCAACCAAGCTTTATTGTATACAATGTTAAAAAGGATAATGGGGTAATAATAATGGGGTTTGAATAGCTATTAGAGGTAACCATCCTCACCTGTGATCTGTTTGCTTGTAATTAGTGTGTGTGTATTAATTGTCAATGAGTCTCTGGACTCCTGACAGACCCTTGCATCTTCCTTCCAGTGCTACACTGACATTTCTGGATTCTGAGTCATGGGGAAAGCAAAAGAATTGTCAAAGGATCTGCGGGAGAAGTTAGTTGAACTATATAAAACAGGAAAGGGGTAAAAAGATATCCAAGGAATTGAGAATTCCAATCAGCAGTGTTCAAACTCTAATCAAGAAGTGGAAAATGAGGGGTTCTGTTGAAACCAAACCACGGTCAAGTAGACCAACTAAAATTTCAGCCACAACTGCCAGGAAAAGATTGTTCAGGTGCAAAGAAAAACCCACAAATAACTTCAGGTGAAATACAGGACTCTCTGAAAACATGTGGTGTAGCTGTTTCAAGATGCACAATAAAGAAGGACTTGAAGAAAGATGGGCTGCATGGTCGAGTCGCCAGAAGAAAGCCATTACTACGCAAATGCCACAAAGTATCCCGCTTACAATACGCCAAACAGCACAGAGACAAGCCTCAAACCTTCTTCTGGCACAAAGTCATTTGGAGTGATGAGACCAAAATTTAGCTTTTTGGCCACAACCATAAACACTACATGTGGAGAGGAGTCAACAAGGCCTATGATGAATGGTAAACCATTCCTACTGTGAAACACATAGGTGGATCGCTGATGTTTTGGGGATGTGTGAGCTACAAAGGCACAGGAAAGTTGGTCAAAATTGATGGCAAGATAAATGCAGTATGTTATCAAAAAATAATGGAGGAACATTTGCATTCATCAGCCAGGAAGCTGCGCATGGGACGTACTTGGACATTCCAACATGACAATAATCCAAAACACAAGGCCAAGTTGACCTGTCATTGGCTACAGCAAAAAAAGGGAAGGTTCTGGAGTCGCCATCTCAGTCTCCTGACCTCAATATCATTGAGCCACTCTGGGGAGATCTCAAATGTGCATTTCATGCAAGACAGCCCAAGAATTTACAGGAACTGGAGGCTTTTTGCCAAGAGGAATGGGCAGCTTTACCATCTGAGAAGATAAAGAGTCTCATCCACAAATACCACACAAGACTTCAAGCTGTGATTGATGTTAAAGGGGGCAATACACGGTATTAAGAACTGGGGTATGTAAACTTTTGATCGGGGTCATTTGGGTAGTTTCTGTTGTGATTATGATTTAAAGTGAGTAAACACAGTTGATTGATAATAAATGGCTTCGGCCAAACACTAACCATGAGTGAAAGAAAAGTTTTTGTGTTATCATTCATATTCTCTGAAAAATGGCCAAGAAATCATAAATTCTGCCAGGGTATGTAAAATTATGAGCACATTTTTCTAAAAACATTTATTTCAATCCATTAGTGGATGAACGTGTCCATATATATAAGATTTAAATAGTTAAATGTCTTTTTTAGGGACTATTTGGGGATTTGATTTAATTTGAAGTTGTAAAGCATGTGGAAATTTATGGTAGAAATATTTAAGTCCAGTATATATTTTGTCATATTGGGACTGATCATTTTGGTTTAATCAAAGAAATAGAAGGATTTGCTTTGGATTAACTAGTAGAGAATGATCTCTTTGTTGTCATTGATGAATCAGGCCAGCCGTTGTACATTCCCTTATAAGAATGATTCTCAGTTCTCCATGCACAGTAGCCTTGTTCCCCAAAAGCAATGGACTAAATATAAGGACATAGTTGTGATTGGATTTTACTTGCCATTGGTGCCTCTGGGGTCGCTGCTATATGGTAACTGATTCAGGTGTGATTTAATAATTCCATACATTACATTTTTTTCAGGGTGGTTTTTTGAGGTGGTCATTTGGAATTTGGCATTTATGAATAGTACAGTTGGTAAAATAGTTTTTGCACAAATATGTAAGTTTTCCAAGATGGTTACAATCTGTAATTAGTATGAGATATGTGAGACTTATTTTAGAAGTGGTGGACCCTCACCCCTGAGGAAGAAAAAGAAAAAGAAATGACGTGGAAACACCTTAGGGTTACCAGCATATGGACCTTGTTCATAAATTTAGTATTCTGTTCTGAGTCTGGTCTGGGGTTGGGGATAATCACCATGATTACCAATGTACAAACATGTTGAGCCACTAATGATTTTAAACAGTTGTTTTTGGGAAAAAAAAAAAAGCTATAGGTGGTTATTACCACATTATACTTAACATTGAACAATTTTTTTTTTTTTTTTACAGAAATGTCCTCTAGAGGAGGAAAAGATAAAACGTATCTTCTCCTCCTCTGTATTTTCTCTTCTCCACCGAGGATGAACAACACAATGGCAGGCTACAGAGTAAATGGTCTCTATGATAGCCAATCAGAGGCTTTCACAGCAATCATGTGATTGGGATCTGGTTTCCCCAAATCCCAATTGTTAGCATAGACCCGGGGCTGTCACCGGCAGAACTGTCTCTATGCTGGGAGCATGCTCCCAGCACAAATACTAAAATACATATGCAGCACTCAGGTTTAAAGCCCCCTTCCTGAATTCTGTATATATGTGTTAGTAAGCCCACCCGTGACTTCACTGCACCGGACAGGAGTGCCCTGAAAATAGGTAAGTATATGCATCTTTCTACTACAGAAAGTTAGTATAGGTGCTAGAAGGGGGATGGAAGAAGTTTAAGATTAGTTAGTGATAGCTCAGAATTCTACTTTAAGGGGAACAAATCATGCTGCTTAGTCGCTCACCTTATCTTCAGACACTTCCAACAGGCCGGTACTGACTGAAATGTCTTCTGTGAGCTGATATTCCATCCAAAGTACAATCCCATGACACCTTCCTGACCTATCAGAGGGAGAAATATTATAAGAGCAGCACCGAAAGGTAAATAGGTCTGTTGAAATTAAGTTTTCAGTAGAAATAAAGTAACTACTACATTCTACAGCAGAAGAATTGGCAATGTTCTCAACTGGGCATATGTATGATCTGTTGTGTCTACCTTTGATATCATCCTCTTCCCTCTTATTTATGTGGTGGCAGGTCCACTACAGTACCCACCACATGACATCTGAGATCACCATCATGAGATCTGAGGTTATCATCATGACATCTGATCTGGGTGTTGCATAGCTGGACAGTGCAACTCAAAAGAATTACAAAATATAGGCTGAATCAAGAAAACTTCCTCAGGGGTTCTATCATGACGAGCTGCTGTTTAGGGTTTATACATGAATAACATGTCGTACAACCCTTCATTAAGGTCAGCCTGTGTTGGATCTGCCCTCCAGTGAATGTGTGGGAATATAGATGTGTTACTTTCATATAAAAGGGTCTGCTCTCCTGAAAATCTAAGATGTACTTATTAAAGACCTGTGACTTGACTCAAACAGACTTGGGGGGGCACACCCTAAAAATGTGTTTACAATCAAGATGGTGCCGCTATAAGACCGCAAACAGAACAAAATAGATTATAGCGCACACATACAAAAATTACATTTAAATCCTGCAAGGCTATTTAAAACACCTGAACATATTCTAAAATGTATTACCTCTTATTAGTGTACACCTGTGTTATAGGAGGAGTCCTTATAGATCTCCCATAAAGAGAAGTTTGTCTCCATTGGTTGAGATGCAGGACCTTTCATTCTATGAATAGTGTAGGACCCACTGATAATGTCGTACTTTGATGCAGTAGTGGGCTTAGCACTACATGGCCATATGGTGTAACCAAATACCCATATTTTTGAATATGTCCAGGTGTTTTAAATAGCCTTGCAGGATTTAGATGTCATTTTTGTATGTGTGCGCTGTAATCTATTTTGTTCTGTGACTTAAATCAGTCGCCACCTTTTAGGAGACATCAGACCACCTAACTGAAGTTCTTGTCTCTTCCAAAAAAAAAAAATGTACAGACAAGCAAGGTAAACTGCCTGGGCCTGTTTTTACCGCAATCCCTGCATTCAGTGTGCAGTTCTACATAAGCGTTTACATGGATTTGTGGTGCGCCTGCGATACATATATTTTAGTATTTTTTATGGCATCTTTTTTTTTGTTTTTTTTTAACGGAGTTGTGATAATATTTATGTGCATTTGCAGTGTGCCCACATGCATTCTGGTATGTTTAAATACCAAACGATGCATCATTTCGTACTTTTACTTTTTTTTTTAAACGCAAATGAGAGTATGGCAATGGTGTCAACTAAGCTTTTTGACATGCAGTACATTCATTTTTCTTGCATACACGTTTGTACTGCATTTAAAAACGTGTTTGACTGCATCTGGTATAAACAAGCTTTTCGTGTGCTTTTCTTTAAATATCATGCCAGGTAAGTTGCTAGTGGGCCCCCAAAAACCTTGTACTGGACAAACTAAAGTGTGTGTGTCATTACATTTTAGTGACATACCTCACTAAGCTCATAGAACCCTCTGCCTTCATGTCATTAGCTGGGACTGTCTCCATAAAGTCAAATGACAAGACCTTTACTGGTTGCGAAAGTGCTCTGCAGGGATATTCCCAGAGAGCATGGGGCTCCGCCTCCTGTGACTCCCGAAAATCAATGGATTTCTGAAAAAAATATTCAAAACAGTGAAAATAAAAGGGTACATCATACTGAATAACATTAAAATATTATTTTAATTTAATCTTCAAGCACAAGACACTAAATAAAAGTCTTTAAAGTTTATCTTTATATAGGGAAAATGGTCAATTTTCAACTTTTTTCTTTGGTTTAGCCATCTGGCACTCCAACTTACCGTATATATAATCGAGTATAAGCAGAGTTTTTCAGCTCATTTTTTAGGCTGAAAAACTCCCCCTCGGCTTATACTCGAGTAAGCCGTAATTTTTATTACTAAAACAGCACGTGTCTCCCGCTGTGTAATGCATTCTGTTCAGCCGTCCATTGAAACAAAGCCCACCCAGCCTACTCCTTGTCCGTCCGTGATAGAAGAACACTGATATGATGCTGGGAAACTGTATCAGTGTTTCGCCTATAGACGGCTGAACAGAATGCATTACACAGCAGGAGACACACACTGTGTAATGCGGACGGACTTGTTTCAATGGACGGCTGAACAGAATGCACTACACAGCGGGCGACACATGCTGTTTTAATAATAAAAGGTACGGCTGCAACTGGGCACAGTGAGACTGCAGATGGGCACTGTTTACCAGTAGCTGCTGCATTTTCCCATTCTCGGCTTATACTCGAGTAAATATGTTTTCCCAGTTTTTTGTGGTAAAATTAGGTGCCTCGGCTTGTATTCCGGTCGAATTATACTCGAGTATATACGGTATGTCTCAAAGATTAATTAGTAGTGGAGTTCAATGTCACGTAATGGTATTTTACAGGTAGGATTCCATGCAAGAGTCCTTGTAATACAGACCGACTACCCTGCTTCTGTAAGATCATGTTTTTCCTCCTTCTATGAACTCTGATCTTTAGTTCTAACGATTTTCCATTGGATTCAAGTCAGGTGATTGGCTGAGCCATTCTTTGAAACCAATTGAGAGAGAGTTTCTTTGGCTTTGTGTTTGGGATCATTGTCTTGCTGAAATGACCACCCTCGTTTCATCTTCATCATCCTGGTAGATGGCAGTGGATTTTTTATCAAGAATGTCTTGGTACATTCATCCTTCAATGAAATGAAGTTTGCCAGTACCGTATGCTGAAAAAATAGGATTTTTATAACAGCTTACCTGTAAAATCCTTTTCTTGGAGTACATCATGGGACACAGAGCCTTAAGTAATTACGTAATGTGTTATAGGCCATCTTCAGGTTGGGGACTGGTTATACCCAAACCAGGAAGTTCACTCCCTATATTACCCCTCTTCCCTTCAAGAGCACATCAGTTTTTGTAGCAAAGCAATATACTTAAATCCCAAAAAAGAGGGAAAGGACCTCTGTGTCACTTTATGTACTCCAAGAAAAGGATTTTACAGGTAAGCTGTTATAAAAATCCTATTTTCTTTATCGTACATCATGGGACACAGAGCCTTAATTACTTAATGGGAAGTCCCATAGCAATGATACTTGAGGGGAGGGAGACACAACCCGGAGGGTACCCCCAGACTTGAGGACCTATACTGCTGCCTGCAGCACACTGCGCCCAAAGGCGATATCCTCATACCTCCTTACATCCATCTGATAAAATTTTGTGAATGTATGCACTGAAGACCAAGTTGCTGCCTTACAGATCTGAGCCCTGGAGGCCTGATGACGCACTGCCCAAGAAGCACTAACCGCCCTGGTAGAGTGCGCCCTAACTTGAAAAGGGGGAATCCTACCCCTTAAATCATAAGTTTGAATTATCACTTGCCGAATCCACTTAGCGACAGTGGATTTCGACACTGCCTGTCCTTTTTTTAGGAACCTCTGGCAGAATAAATAAAAAAATCAGTCTTACAAATCTGAGCAGTTGCCTTTAAATAGATTTTCACTGCTCTCATCATATCAAGACAATGTAGTGACTTTTCTTCCCTAGAACATGGTTTTGGAAAAAACGATAGCAGGACAATATCTTGGTTCGGGTGAACACCTGAAACTACTTTTGGCAAAAAGTCTGGACGAAGGCGCAACACCTCTCTGTCCTCATGAAAAATCAAATATGGCTCTTTACAAGAAAGATCAGCTAAATCTGAAACCCTCCTTGCTGAGGATATAGCAACCAAAAATACCAACTTCCTTGTCAAAAGGACTAAGGGAATATGTTGTATCGGTTCAAATGGCTGTTTTTGTAACACAGACAAAACCAAGTTCAAGTCCCAAGGGTTCAAGGGAGGTTTGACAGGCAGATTAAGCCGCGTTACCCCTTGTATAAAACCCTGGACTAAAGAATGTGTAGCAAGTGGTCTTTGAAATAAGACTGATAAAGCTGAGACTTGGCCTTTAATAGTACTAAAGGCCAATTTCATTTCTACCCTAATTGTCAAAAGGCAAGAATTCTGCCTATGATATATCTCTGAGGGTGCCAACCCTTGGATTCACACCAGGAAACATAAGCCCTCCAGACCCTATAATATATAGTTCTGGAAGCTGGCTTCCTTGCATTAATCAGGGTAGAGATAACTGACCCGGAAAACGCCCAAGTTTCTATAGAATGTGGGTTTCAATAGCCAAGCCATTAAATTTAGAGACCGTAAGGAAGGATGGAATATCAGTCCCTGTGAGAGCAGATCTGGCCATAGTGGGAGGGACCATGGGCCCTCCACTGCCATCTTTACGATTTCTGCATAACATGACCTTCTGGGTCATGCTGGTGCCACCAGAATTACCGGATTTCTTTCCAGCTTGATCCTGCAAAGAAGTTGAGGCAGCAACTGAATAGGGGGGAATGCATAGATCAGTGAAAACTGATCCCATGGGGTCACAAACGCATCTGTTCCGCATGCGAGTGGATCCCTTGTTCTGGCCACAAAGTTGACTAAATTCATGTTGAACCTGGACGCTAAAAGATCTAAATCCGGAGTCCCCCATCTTTGGCAAACAGCCCGAAATATGTTGGGGTGAAGAGACCATTCCCCTGGGAATAACTGCTGGTGACTCAAGTAGTCCGCCTGCCAAATCTCTACCCCCGGAATGAAGACTGATGATAGGCACGGAACATTCCTTTCTGTCCAAGTTAGAATATGGTTCACCTCTCTCTGCGCTGAGACACTCTTGGTGCCCCCTTGGTGATTGATATAGGCCACAGCTGTGGCATTGTCGTATTGGATCCTGACAGGACAATCCCGTAACCTGGAAGTCCAAGCCTTTAGAGCCAGACGCACTGCCCGAATCTCCAGGATATTGATGGGCAAGGTTCTTTCGGTTCTTGACCACTGTCCCTGGACAGTTGTCTCTTCTAGTACTGCTCCCCAGCCTGAAAGGCTGCCCACCCGTCGTTACCACTTTCCAGATGACTGGTCTGAAGGATTTTCCTTTCAACAGATTCTGGGTTAGTAACCACCAAGTGAGGCTTTGGGACACTCTTGGGGATAGCCGCATTGTTAAGTCTAAAGCTTGAATTGTTTTGTTCCAAGCAGACAGGATACTGTTTTTGCAACAGTCTTGAATGAAACTGGGCATAGGGAACTGCTTCAAATGAAGCCACCATGGTTCCTAGCAACCTCATGCAAAGGCGAATGGAGGGATCGCCTTTTGACCTGACCATCCGCACCAGCTCTCTTATGGAGTTGATCTTTGCCTGAGGCAAGAACACTTTTTCCTGGGCTGTGACTATGATCAGACCCAAGTACTCCAGCCTTTTTAGCGGTATTAAGGAAGATTTCTTTAGGTTGAGAATCCAACCCAAACTTTTCAGATAGTTGGTTGTAGTGCGTACGCTTTGCTCCAAATGAGCCACCAACTGATCTATTAGTAATAGATCGTCTAGCTACGCCCTGTGCCCTTAACCTGGCTAGAGGTGGGGCCAGCACTTTTGTGAACACCCGGGGTGCTATGGCTAGCCCGAAGGGCAGGGCTACAAACTGGAAATGCTGCTGTTCTAACTCGAACTGCAGAAACTTTTGGTGAGCGGGAAATTTAAGGACATGCAGATATGCATCCCTGATGTTGATTGATGCCTAGAAGGATAGAAACTACTGACCTGATCGTCTCCATGCGAAAGGAACAGATCTTCAGGAACTGACTTAGATTTTTTAGATCTTCTGAAAACCGCAGAAGTCTTCCCCCCACCTAGGTGAGGGGGGTTGCCTCTTCATGATGAGGCTTTAGGATTCTGCTTTGCAGGTTTCCGACCCCAGGACTTTTTTTGAGTCTGGGCCTGACACTGAGGTTTTCCCCTAGAGTCTGACGGCGGAGGCCGTCGCCACTGCCTAGAGGCGGAAGCCCCTGGCGCAAGGGAAAGAGCCCATTTAAATGAAGGGCATTTATACTTTCTTTTGACTGGCAAGAGTACTTTTCCCACTAGAAATTGTTTGGATATATTTGTCCAAGTCTTCTCCAAATAGTTGCTCCCCATGAAAAGGGAACCCAGTTAGGAGGTTTTTACATGGTGCTTCAGCTGACCAATTTTTTAACCACAGGATTCTACTCATATGCACAAGCATAAGCGTAAGGCGAGACGCCTGTGAATAGAATCTTTAATGGCATTTATGGCAAAGCATAATGCTTTTGGTAGTTCAGCCAAATCCCGAGCGTGTTGTGCAGGAATCTCTCTAAGGGCCTGTTTAAATTGGCCCTTTAGTGATTGACAGACGCCTATTGCAGCGACTGCAGGCTGAGTAACGGCACCTGCCAAGGAAAAAGTCGATTTTAACAGGGATTCCAACTTTTTATCTGTTGGATCCTTAAGCATTTGTGCATTGTCTACAGGACAAGTTAGGCCTTTATTCACACTGGAAATTGCAGCGTCATCTGCTGGTACTTTCCATTTTTTGGAGAATTTCTCCTCCAGGGGATAGAGAATTGAGAATCTCTTAGGAGGGAGAAAATGCTTATCCGGGTGATCCCATTCAGCAAAAATAAGCTGTTCTAGTAATGCATGTGCAGGAAACGCATGCAAAGGCTGAGAAGGTTTTAAGGAACCCAAGGAAGAAACTGAGCTTTCAGGAGACTGCGTTAGGGGCAGCATGAAAGTGGAACGAACCATCTCCGTAAGAGTTTGTATCAGCAATTTCTCAGATTGTGAGGCTGAAAAAGGTTCATCTACCGTTGTTTCCTCCAGAGGGGAATCCTCAGTTTGTTTTTCTTCCTGATCGACTAAGAGTAACACCTCATCCTGAGCCCACTGTTCCCCTTGCAAAGGTTCTGAAGTGGGGGAGGGGAATCTAAAACGCTTCATATCCATTTGAATGGAGGATGCAATTAAAGGACATCTTCAGTCATGTATACAGGGGCTGAAATGTGAGAAGCAGTTGCATCATCACTTTGTTCCAATGGCTCACCCTGGCTTGCCATAACTGGTAATTCAGGTGAGGATGACAGCGTGGAAATGCGACTCGAGATTCTAACGCCTGGGGGTGAAACCTTTACTTTTTTGCTTTTTGTGGTGTCTTTTTTGGTAGGCATAAAGTACAAAAACAGGGGCACTATACAAATTGCACTTAATCGCTGAATATAGTCATGACATTTAACGCCGCTATAAAGTTCAGCCTAGTGCTGGGAAAAAGGTGTCCTCCCTGTATCAGGAATGCCAGTTTGCAACCCTCACGTGTCCCACAGCTCCGGTGTCCCGGTGTTGCAGGCTGCTTGTTTCCTCCTCGTCAGCCGAGGAGTGACTGACAGACCACAGACCCAACACGAGGGGGGGGGGGGGGGTCAGAGACCTGTCCAGAAGCAGGCACAAACAGCAAAATCAACCAACAGTAATAAAATTAGCAGTCCATCACCTGAAGGTGGCCTATAACCCATTAAGCAATTACTTAAGACTCTGTATTTCATGATGTAGGATAAAGAAACAGCCCCACACCATGATGTTCCCACCTCTAAACTTCACTGCTGGTATGGGGGTGTTTTTGGGGTGATGTGTGGTGCCATCTGACCTCCAAACATGGTGTGTATTATGGCATCCAAAGAGTCAAATTTTGGTCCCATCTGACCAGACTATATTCTCCCAGAATTTCACAGGCTTGTCTAAATGTTTTGCAGCAAACTTTACACGAGCTTTAACATGCTTTTTCTTCAGCAATTGAGTCTTGCATGGTGAGCGTGCATAAGGGCCATGGAGGTTGAATGCATTATTTATTATTTTTCTTTGAAACAATTGTACCTGCTAATTCCAGGTCTTTCTGAAGCTCTCCACAAATGATCTTTGGCTCTTGGACAACTCTTCTGATAATTATTGTCAGAAACCTTGCGAGGAGCATTTGTTCTTTGCTGAAATATGTGAAATTATGTTCTTTTCATTCTTTTCCACTCACAGCAGTGAGAAGAAAGAGACAGAGTTTGGAGAGCATCGCTGCTCTCAGGCACAGCGCTGGATCGAGCTCAGGTATTTGGGAAGAGGAGGGGGGGGCAACATTTGAAAGGTTTTTTACCTTAAAGCAAAGAATGCATTAAAGGTTAAAAACATTAGCCTTTAGAACCACTTTAACTGCTTGCTGACCTGCCGCCGTTGGCAGGTCGGCTCTCCTGCACAAATCGCCGTAGCTGTACCGCAGCTCGCTGCTGTGGGAGCGTGCCCCGGGTGGGGCGGACTCGATGTCAGCCGGCGACCCGTGATCGCCTAGTACAGAGGCAGAACGGGAATCTGCCCGTGTAAACAAGTGGATCCCCAATCTGACAGGGGACATTTCAGAGATCTACTGTTCCCATTGATCGGGAACAGTGATCTCTGTCATTTCCCTGCCAGTCCTTCCCCCTACAGTTAAAACACACCCAGGGAACATACTTAACCCCTTGATTGCCCCTATTGTTAACCCCTTCCCTGCCAGTGTAATTTTTACATTGATCAGTGCATTTTTGTAGCACTGATCAATGTATTAATGTCATTGGTCCCAAAAAAAGTGTCTGTTTGGGGTCAGATTTTTCGCCGCAATGTTACAGTCACGCTAAAAATCGCAGATTGCTGCCATTACTAGTAAAAACAATAAAAATAAATAAAATTCCCTAAATCTATCCCATAGTTTGTAGACGTGATAACCTTTGCGCAAACCAATCAATATACGCCTATTGCGATTTTTTTTTAAACCAAAAATATGTAGAAGAATACATATCGGCCTAAATTCACAAATACATTTTTTTTATATATATTTTTTTGGATATGTATTATAGCAAACCGCAGAGGTGATCAAATACCACCAAAAGAAAGCTCAATTTGTGGGAAAAAAGGATGTCAGTTTTGTTTGGGTACAGCATCACACGACCGTGCAATTGTCAGTAA
Source organism: Lithobates clamitans (assembly GCA_037952925.1). NCBI lineage: Eukaryota > Metazoa > Chordata > Amphibia > Anura > Ranidae > Lithobates > Lithobates clamitans. The sequence goes on from JBBGZY010000494.1 coordinate 2,425,285, forward strand.
AAGCGACGCAGTGTCGTATCGCAAAAAATGGCCTGGTCATTAAAGAGGCAAATCCTTCCGGAAGTGGTTAAGGAGCCTTACACACATACTGAGTGCAGAATTTCATCATATTGTATATCTGACGGCATTACCAGGTTCACATTGAGTTCAGTGGAAATCATTTCAAAAGTCACTTCTGTTTAGGACTCTGGCCAGGATAAAAATAAATTATGTACGGTAATTACGTCACAGATAGGGTGCAATTGCAAAGACTATAATTTGCTACTCCACTGAAAATGGGGTGGTGTAACAAAAAACAAAACATCAATTTAGTCTTCTTGTTTTACATTTGGAGTTTTGAGAGCTCTCCTTTCAGCCCAGAGATAACAGGAATATGAGGTGAGCAGCCATATCCAGAGAACTATACATGCTCAGCCAACGGGAATATAAAAGAAATCAAAGAGGTACAGGACTGGGCACATCTGAAGAACGCAATATGAAATTCATTTGTTAGCTGAACAACACCCCTACTGATCTGCTATCCATAAACCAGTTTCAGTATCTCAGCAGGCATTTTTTGCACCTTCCGCAATGATTTTGTGCAGTTTTAAAAGGTACCTGCAGACTCATTCATATAATTCAGACCTGCATATACAGAAAGGGCTTCGGTAGTTCTTATAACACAACTGCCATTTAAATCATGTATGTGCAAGTACCATAAATACTCGAGTATTAGTCGACTTTTTCAGCACATTTTTTTGTGCTGAAAGTGCCCCCCTCGACCTATACTCGAGTCAAGCACTTTTCTGCAGCAAAAATTTTCATTTTCCGAACCAAATTTGGGGCCCCGTATCTCAGAGCCACTTGGTGCTAGAAACCCCAAATTTGGTGTGCAAACCCAGTGGAACTAGTACCACATATCCAAAGATGGGGTTCCTAGCACTAAGTGGCTCCGAGATACGGGGCCCCAAAATCGGTTCGGAAAATGTCATTCTCTGCTACAGAAAAGTGCTTGACATTTTCTGAACCGATTTTTGGGGCCCTGTATCTTGGGGCCACTTGGTGCTAGAAACCCCAGCTTTGGATATTTTATGGTGCTAGTTCCACTGGGTTTGCACACCAAATTTGGGGTTTCTAGCACCAAGTGGCTCTGAGATACGGGGCCCCAAATTTGGTTCGGAAAATGAAAATTTTTGCTTATACTCGAGTATATACGGTAACTCTTAAGGTGTATCTAAACCAAAATAGAATGTCATGTATCACAGATTACCAATCCTTAGATGCAGTGGCTGCATTAGTTATCTGTTTTTTTTTCACCTGGTGATCCTCCCTGTAACACACTTCCTTTCCTAGACAGACGATGCTCAATCACTGTACTGTATGTATTGTAAAGCCATAGTTGTCACCAAGCCTGCACTTCAAATATGTCTTCCTCTCTTTAGCTCCATCACATGGGGGATTTGGGGGGGATTAGTAGTTTACAGATAATATTGTACTTTCAGTTCAGCTCACAGTGATACATTTCTGGCAAGATCAACAGGTATTTTTTTGTACTTTCTGAAAGTGAAAACAAATGCAGCCACTGCATCTAAAGACTGATAAGCCGTAATAGATTACATTTTTATTCTTTGGTTTAGATATCTTTTAATGAATACTTTGGGTTTCAAACCGAGCTTAGCTTTTTATATTCAAGGTAACCAAGAATATTTGAAAATATAATCTTTCATCATTTTCCATGTTCCTACTGTATTCTGAGAGCAGTTTCAGAAACATCAGTGATTCCGCCAGTTCAAATTTCCTGTCTACTAGCAGATAAAGACATTTGCAGACAAAGGGCTCTCTGCATATACAGAGGTATATACAGATAAAGCATCCAAGGTATTCATTTAGATGTGTTTAGTCTCAAAGCTAAGGGAGGGCCTTCTTTTAACATCAGTGGAAAATACTGCAGCCCCTCTGTTCTCCCTTCCTCCTTTTGTGCATGCCTCTAGAAAGATCCTTGAAGGCAGGTGCTAAATTGAAATGATAGCAACAGAGCTTTTAATACTGGATAACCCAGGTATGAGCAGCAACACAAGAGTTGATTTTTCTTTGTCCTCAAAAACATGCAAGCTGTCGACAATTGACTCGACGTGCAGGCGAGAGGCCCTGAACACAGACTGCCTGCATTCACGGCTGCTCACCTGCACCGACAGCTGTCAGATTAGGACGAGTGGCTGTGTTGGTGCTGTATTGCTTCCCAATAGACATGAATTGGCTGCCTGCATGCAGCACCTTGCAGCTAAAGCCACATAAACAGGGTGCTCATTCATAGACTACAGGTGTCAGCACCTGTTTGAATGAGGCCTTACTGAAATCTGGGTTTCATCTGGATGTGCTGCACAGCATGAAGGCTAAAGGGGAGTGGACATTTATCAAAGTGCATTAACCTACACCCCACTATTCGATGTAAGATCTATCGATTACAAACAGAGATAGTAAAAGCTATACTGAAACCTTGATCATTGCATCCATAATAGAGACGTCAAACCCTTCACAGATTCCACATGGACTCCGGATCCTCCAAAGATCCTGATAAGAGACAAAGAGTTTGTGAATGACTCAATCACATTATACACATTTGGTAATCTTTGCATCCTCTTTAAAAAAAGAAACAGGTTTACGTTAACCCCCCTATCCCCGGCAGCATATACTTACTATTGCTTTGGTCTGCTGCCACTGCATTCAGTGTTGTGAGCTGAAGGAAATACCTGGCACAACAGGGTATGAGAGGGTGTGTGGCTCACCTAGGCACTGAAACCATTTACCCACTTCCTCTGAGCCCAGGTCATCCTGGACCCACATGTGAAGTTCTGATTACTTGATTCCTTGACCCAGAACAAGTGAGCATATCAGACTTTTTGACTACTGATCTAAAAATTTTTCTGTGTCAATTGATCAGAAAGTACAGAAACCACTCAGTCAGAATCCTGGCAAACAAAAATTTCGAAGAACAGCTTTATCTGTCCTACATGACAAAGGGGGTGACAACACTTTAAAAATCTGTACTTTTGTAGACAACTCAGCCTCATGCAGTGCGTGTGGTTTATACCACGTATGCCTTGTACACACGACCGGACTTTTCGGCATCAAAGGTCTGACGGAACGAATCCGTCGGACATTCCGATCATGTGTGGGCTTCATCGGACCTTTTCTGACGAAAAATCTGACGGACTTTAGAAATAGAACATATTTCAAATCTTTCCGACGAACTCGAACCCTATCGAAAAATCAGTTCGTCTGTATGCTAGTCCGACGGACCAAAAACGGCGCAAGGGCAGCTATTGGCTACTGGCTATGAACTTCCTTATTCTAGTCCGGTCGTACGCCATGACGTTCAAATCAGTCGGACTTTGGTGTGATCGTGTGTAGGCAAGTCCGTTACAAGTTATGCGCTGCGCTTGGGTGACCCCAAAAACAAAATGAATAATAACCAACTTTGTGCTTACTAGTGCGATAATATTAAATACAAATAATATGAATGTAGAATAAATAAACAAGGTGTGAAAAAACAAGTGCTTGTTACACCATAAATTAGTGCTTATTAGTGCTTTTTACACCATACATAGTGTCTTAATCAACATAAAAAGTGTGCTTAGTGCTCAATACACAGTAACCTACTTTTCTTAAATGAAAAAAAAAAAAAAAAAGTTCTCTATGGCACAATGTCCAGCAGTGATAATAAAACAATGTGTGCAATGTTATTATCACTGCTGGACATTGTGCCATAGAGAACTTTTTATTTTTTTTCATTTAAGAAAAGTAGTTTACTGTGTATTGAGCACTAAGCACACTTTTTATGTTGATTAAGACACTATGTATGGTGTAAAAAGCACTAATAAGCACTAATTTATGGTGTAACAAGCACTTGTTTTTTCACACCTTGTTTATTTATTCTACATTCATATTATTTGTATTTAATATTATCGCACTAGTAAGCACAAAGTTGGTTATTATTAATTTTGTTTTTGGGGTCACCCAAGCGCAGCGCATAACTTGTAAATTTATCCTATGCACGTTATATGAAGCGTGATTAGCGCATGCAGCTGGAGGTAGCACAAGCAAGGCATAAGATCATTGTGGCTCACAGAATTTTTCCAATTTGATTAGGCAAGTCCGTTACGTCGGAACTCCGTCGTAAAGTCCTTCGGAGTTGAGTCCGACGAAAAGTCCGGTCGTGAGTACACGGCATTATAAAAATTGCCAACCTTGTCTCATTCGATAGGAAAACCTAAGTACTTTCCCCTTCAACTCAACAGTCATCCTCACTGCAGGCCTGATTTCTAATTTTAGCAGACATGTGGCAACTCCATGTAAAAGCAGATATCCTGATCACAATGCTACATAGAATACAAAATGATCTTATGACTAAAGTGTACCTGAACAAAATGGGTTTTATGTAGTTGCCTGGATTTTTTTTTTTTTTTGTTTACAGTGGAACTGCTCTTTAATCTTTATAAGCAACTTGGTAAAGTTTATGGCTTTACAGTGCCATGAAAAAGTATTTACACCCCTTGAAATTTTCCTCATTTTGTCATGTTACAACCGAAAACGTAAATGTATTTTATCGGTATTTAATGTGATAGACCAACACAAAGTGGCACATAATTGTGAAGTGAAAGGAAAATGATAAATGGTTATCAACATTTTTTACAAATAAAATATCTGAAAAGTGTGGCGTGCATTTGTATTCAGCCCCCTTTACTCTGATACCCCTAACTAAAATCTAGTGGAACCAATTGCCTTCAGAAGTCACCCTAATTAGTAAATTAATCTCAGTATAAATTAGGGCTGGGAAAAAAATCGATTTAAATCTTGAATCGAGTTGAGAGGTCAAATCGATTCAAAATTTAAGCAAATCGATTTTTTTTTTTTCACCTCGCCAGTCCCGAGGCGCTGCAGGCATGAGTTTTTAGGAGAGTCCGCAGCTTCGGCCTAGTCCGCGGCTACGCCTAAAAACTCATGCCCACAGCGCCTCCGGACCGGCGCTGACACCGGGCCGGGCCTGAAGAGCTGCGGGCAAGGAGTTTTTAGGCGAGGCCGCGGCTTCGGCCTATTCCGCGGCTACGGCCGGACGCCGCGGACTAGGCCGAAGCCGCGGCCTCGCCTAAAAACTCATGCCCGCAGCGCCTCCGGACCGGCGCTGACACCGGGCCGGGCCTGAAGAGCTGCGAGCAAGGAGTTTTTAGGTGAGGCCGCGGCTTCGGCCTAGTCACTTCGCTCCTAAAATGTCAAAAATCATCATTTCTTTGCTATAAAATTACATAGAACCCCCAAACATTATATAGATTTTTTTTAGCAGAGACCCTAGAGAATACAATGGCGGTCATTGCAACTTTTTATCTCGCGCAGCAGTTTTTCAAACGCGTTTTTTAAAAAAAAACAAAACAGTTTTATGCTTTAAAAAAAAAAACAAAACAGCAAAGTTAGCCAAATTGTTTTGCATAGTGTGAAAGATGAAGTTACGCTGAGTAAATAGATACCTAACATGTCACGCTTCAAAATTGCACACGCTCGTGGAATGGCACCAAACTTTGGTACTTAAAAATCCCCATAGGCGACGCTTTAAAATTTTTTTACTGGTTACATGTTTTGAGTTACAGAGGAGGTCTAGGGCCAAAATTATTGCTCTCGCTCTAATGCCCCGTACACACGGTCGGATTTTCCGATGGAAAATGTCCGATCGGAGCGTGTTGTCGGAAATTCAGACCGTGTGTGGGCTCCATGGGACATTTTCCATCGGATTTTCCGACACACAAAGTTGGAGAGCAGGAGATAAAATTTTCCGACAACAAAATCCGTTGTCAGAAATTCCGATCTTGTGTACACAAATCCGATGGACAAAGTGCCATGCATGCTCAAAATAAATAAAGAGATGAAAGCTATTGGCCACTGCCCCGTTTATAGTCCCGACGTACGTGTTTTACGTCACCGCGTTTAGAACGATCGGATTTTCCGACAACTTTGTGTGACCGTGTGTAGACAAAACAAGTTTGAGCCAACATCCATCGGAAAAAATCCTAGGATTTTGTTGTCGGAATGTCCAAACAAAGTCCGACCGTGTGTACGCCCTATAACGTTCGCGGCGATACCTCACATGTGTGGTTTGAACACCGTTTTCATATGTGGGCGGGACTTACGTATGCGTTCGCTTCTGCGTGCAAGCTCACGGGGACAGGGGCGCTTTAAATTTTTTTTTTTCTTTTTATTGTTAATTTTACTTAAAATTTTTTATTTTGACACCTTTTAAATCACTTTTTTGATCACTTTTATTCCTATTACAAGGAATGTAAACATCCCTTGTAATAGGAATATGACACGATCAGTCCTCTTTACAGTGAGATATGGGGGTCAATAAGACCCCACATCTTACCTCTAGGCTGGGAAGCCTAAAATCAAAAAAAAAAAAAAAAAAAAAAGAAGGTCACCGCTTCCCAGCCGAGGCGCCACTGTTTTTTTTAATGCAGAGGCTGGGCGTGACGTCATAACATCGCGCCCGGCCTCAGAACGATCATAGAGACTCCGGCGACCATCTGGTCCACCGGAAATCTCTATGATCTACATTCGGCGCCGGCGGATCCGCTATCCGACTCACCGATCGCTGAGGTGAGTCAGTAGAAGCACCGGAGGGCGGCGGGAGGGGGGGACGTCCCCTTTCGCCGCCCGTAAGAATGATCAAGTGGCAGAACAGCCGCTATGATCGTTCTGATGGTGTACAGAATCGCCGGCTGAAAATGTCAGTATCTGAATGATGTCTGTAGCCTCAGGTATCATTCAGATATAACCCCGGAAAGTCGAGGCCGTCATATGACGGCCTAAGGATATGAAGTGGTTAAAGCATGGTTAGGTTATAAAAAAAATATCCCAAGCTTTGAACATCTCACAGAGCACTGTTCAATCCATCATCAGAAAATGGAAATAGTATGGCACAACTGCAGACCTACCAAGACATGGCCGTCCACTAATCTGACAGGTCAGGCAAGGAGAAAATTAATCAGAGAAGCAGCCAAGAGGCCCATGGTAACTCTGGAGGAGCTGCAGAGATCCACAGCTCAGGTGGGAGAATCTGTCCACAGGACAACTATTAGTCATGCACTCCACAAATCTGGCCTTTATGGAAGAGTGACAAGAAAAAAACCATTGTTAAAAGAAAACCATAAGAAGTCCTGTTTGCAAGAAGCCATGTGGGGGACACAGCAAGCATGTGGAAGAAGGTGCTCTGGTCAGATGAAATCAAAACTGAACTTTTTGGCCTAAAAACAAAACGCTATGTGTGGTGGAAAATCAACACTGCACATCGCCCTGAACACACCATCCCCAATGTGAAACATGGTGGTGGCAGCATCATGTGGTGGGGATGCTTTTCTTCAGCAGGGACAGGGAAGCTGGTCAGAGTAAATGGGAAGATGGATGGAGCCAAATACAGGGCAATCTTAGAAGAAAACCTGTTAAGAGTCTGCAAAAGACTTGACACTGGGGCGGAGGTTCACCTTCCAGCAGGACAACAACCCTAAACATACAGTCAGAGCTACAATGGAATGGTTTAGATCAAAGCACATTCATGTGTTAGAATGGCCCAAAGTCTAGACCTAAATCCAACTAAGAATCTGTGGCAAGACTTGAAAATTGCTGTTCACATATTCTCGCCATCCAATCTGACAAATTTTGAGCTATTTTGCAAAGAAGAATGGGCAAAAATATCACTCTAGATGTGTAAAGCTGGTAGAGACATCCCCAAAAAGACTTGCTGCTGTAATTGCAGTGAAAGGTGGTTCTACAAAGTATGGACTCGGGGGGCTGAATACAAATGCACGCCACACTTTTCACATATTTGTAAAAAATGTTGAAAACCATTTATCATTTTCCTTCCACTTCACAATTATGTGCCACTTTGTGTTGGTCTATCATATAAAATCTCAATAAAATACATTTACGTTTTTGGTTGTAAAATGACAAAATGTGGAAAATTTCAAGGGGTGTGAATACTTTTTCAAGGCACTGTATGTAAGCATATTTTAGTGGCAATAATCTATGTAATAGTACATTTGGTGGCAATAATCTATGACTACACACCTGCATTAAGCATTTTAGAATGATCTACATGCAGGAATGTGCATCACAAATATAAACCTGCAGCAACCTACAAGCCTTACCCTTATGCTGCATACTGGCCTAGCACTTCTTTTAGTGATGAAGGTTGCGTGCTGCATGCCTCTTCTCCTCCTTCACATTCCTACTGGCCACTAAGGCAGCTCATCATAGGGATGGGCCAACAGGAATGCGTGGGATACGGGAGACTACCACAAATCTCAGTTTTTCCTGTCAGAATAGTTCATTATTTTAGCAAGGCCTGGAGGCTGTTGCAGCCTGCAGGTATATTCAGGAACGTCTGAATATCAAAATATGTGCACTTTATATATCAGACAAACCACGGGTTGCAGGAAAGAAAATTGCTTAATTTCCCCATCAACACAGTCAGTGTTAATGGGGGAATCCCTGCCTTAAAGCTACTGTGTTCTCCTGGCAGGGGGAGCCATCCTTGCCAGGAGAACACAGTGATTATTGCTAGTGGCTACAGCCGTTGGCAAAAATCGCATCTTAAAATCTGACATGCTGGTTGTACCCAAGTTGATTGATTGATCAACTTGGGTACAATCAACCTGCCCATGCAAGGTGTGAATCTCAGGTGGTCCCTGCTGAAGCGGCCCAGATTCAAACTGTCTATAGCCAGCTTTACAGTTCAGTCATCAGGCTTGGGATAGTCAGTGACAATGCTCTATCGTTTAGCTACAATAGAGAAAAAGGTGGTCATTATCCTGGTTATGTTTCCGGGCCGGAGAGTGATTTTTTTATTCTATTTTGAAAGCTGAAAAACATGTTTAATTAAACAGATAGAATAGACTTGACCAGCTCCAGAAATTATATATTTCGTAGTAGAAAATAATTGATCACGGAAAGGCTTGTCCAAGCCAAAAACTTCAGAGATGCATATAGTGACCAATAATAAAAATAATCCTGGTAAACTGTAACCTTGCCAAGTTCAAAACTGTTTAATGAAGCACTACTGTATTCTTTATAGCTAAACCCCAGGCAAACAACCAGAGATGAAATACACATGCAGTAACAAACTAATGTAAATCTGATCCCTGCTCTCTTTCGGTCAGCACATTTGGAGTTAGCACATGCAGCATCCTCTTCCACTCTCACTGATGATGTATATACAGGAATGACAGAAGCTGATATCAATACAGATGAGTGCAAGTATGATAGTTTTATGTAAAAGTAGATTTGCTTTTTAAAAAAACAACTGCAATACAACTGGTGTTTAAAATCTGTCTGATCAACCTTAAAGCGGAGCTTCACCAAAAATGGGAAGTTTCGCTTTAAGGCCTCTTCCCCCACTCCTCATTAACGAATGGCACTTTTTTTACCTGGGTGCACGCTCCCACTTCCGCTTGGATCGCCTAGGCAATCGGAGCAAAAGTTCTCCTCCCCGAAGTCTTCTGGGACATGTCACAAGTCCCAGAAGACCATGGGGACCAGTCACACTGCGGAGTGCAGCTCGCACATGTGCAGTGGGCACCCGGTTTTGAAGCCGCAAGCTGTCACAGCCAGGTGCCCACAGTTACGTTTCTGCTGTCGGGGACCGAAGACCGATGGAAAAAAGGGATCGGGAAAGCATAGCGCTGGGACAGGTGAGTATGTGTTCATTAAAAGTCAGCAGCTACAGTTTCTGTAGCTGATGACTTTTAATTTTTAAAAATTAGACCAGAGCTCCTCTTTAAGGTCAGGGAAAAGAAATACTTTTTGCACTCTATTCTTACTTAATCTCAACAAAAGCCTAGAATATACTGAAATATGATGAAAATCACATCTAACAAAAACACAGGAATTCTGTACTACAGCACTACCCAGCCATTCAAATCCCATAGAAGCTTTATTGTGTTAACGCAAGTTCACAAATTGTTTTTAAGCTTTTGACAGCTGCAGCATTTGTTAAACTAGCACTCTCTGCATTAAAGTGCAAGTCCTGGCGGAAACTACCGTATATACTCGAGTATAAGTCGATCCGAGTATAAATCAAGGCCCTAATTTACCACAAAAAAATGGGAAAAACTTATTGACCCGAGTATAAGACGAGGGTGAGAAATGCACAGCTACTGTAAGTGGAAAAGAGGGTCAACAATGCCCATTTGCAGCCTCACTGTGCTCATTTGCATGCCTCACTGTGCCCATTTGCAGCCATAGTTCCCCTGAACTTCAAACTCGGTAGTTATGGGTTCCTAGATGCCCCCTAGCTGCAGCCAAAATTTGGGGTCTCTGAACCCAAAGGGTCCCAAAATGACATTGCTGCAGATGGACACAGTTGACTTGGGGCCACTTAGTGCTAAGAACCCCATATTTGCTGTGCAAACCCAGTGGAACTAGCACCATAAAATATCCAAAGCTGGGGTTTCTAGCACCAAGTGGCTCCGAGATACAGGGCCCCAAAAATCGGTTCAGAAAATGTCAAGCACTTTTCTGCAGCAGAGAATGACATTTTCCGAACCGATTTTGGGGCCCCGTATCTCGGGGCCACTTAGTGCTAGGAACTCCATCTTTGGATATGTTTTCGTACCAGTTCCACTGGGTTTGCACACCAAATTTGGGGTTCATAGCACGAAGTGGCCCTGAGATATGGGGCCCCAAATTCAGTTCCGAAAATGAAATTTTTTGCTGCAGAAAAGTGCTTGACTCGAGTATAAGTCGAGGGGGGCATTTTCAGCACAAAAAAATGTGCTGAAAAACTCGACTTATACTCGAGTATATAAGGTAACTAACTCTAAACCTGCTCTCTGCCACATTCCAAACCTAATCTATCTAACCCTGTAAAGCAAAAATCACAGTACTTAGGTATTCTGCAGACGATCTGGTCCGGTTTCCAGCGTGGAAGCTGTGTGCAGGAGAGGAGCGACAACGGCTGTGAAATGGCTGGGAAGTGACGTCACCCATAGAGTTACTATGGGGCTTCCGTTGTCGGTTGCCTCTTCTGCACATGCACAGAATAGGCAAGTATAGCAATTTTTTCTTACCCAGGCTCAGCATATAACATTGCAATAAAACAAACTATATAAAAAATAACCTTAACAGTAGTGCCACTATTGGCACTAGGACAAAACTACATGCTTCAATAACAGGTGAAGTTGTTGGTATATTATAGGTATTAGCTACTCAGGGATAGCATTAAGCAAACGTAACAAGATGGAAGTGACAACTCTTAGACATGCAGGTTTGGTGTGGGTTCACCTATACACATGTGTTCACCTGGTTTTGTTAGGTAGTCTACTAGTTCGGAGGGTCAGGGTCAGCGTTAGTAGACATGTCCTCAACCCAAATGTCCCAAACCTTGTGGAACTTTTTACGGCATCCTCTCGCTAAATAGGTGGCCTTGTACAGTGGTAAATTAGTGTTAACTAATTTTTACCACAAGGTTAAAGTTGGGGCAGATGGAAATTTCCATTGGAGAAGAATAATTTTTCTTGCATTGAATAATAGTAATCCTATCAATGTCCTGGAGGCCCTAAAGATGAGCCAGAGTATCCACCAGACCCAGCAAACAAATCTCCACAGCTCGGGGCACCTGGATAGTGGTTACAGAAAGTATTAGTGAGACTACTGCTTCCCAAAAAGTTTGGATATGAGGACATTGCCAAAGAATGGATGAAGTCTGCTGAGCACCGCCAGCACTCCGCAGAAACAGAGGGGAATATTTTGTGTAAACGTGTAGGCGTGAGGTAGATCCTGTGTAGGAGTTTGTATTGAATCAATCTGTCCCTAGCGCAGGCCAGCAGAAAGCAGGTTTAGAGTTAGTTAGGTTTCGCGTGAACTTCCACTTTAAGGTAAAAACACCCCACTACCTGTCCTGCTTTCCTTCTCCTAGACCTACCTGGCTATGTCTCAAAAAAAACAAAACTGGAGGGCAGCAGAAATATAGGCTCCACTGACGTAAAATGCCTTTTTTTAGTTTTAAATTGCCTTTAATGTCACTTTTAAATAATACCTAAAAGGTCAGTTTGCAGTTACTTCCTGTAATAATGGGGGACAACTGTCTCCTAGTTGTGCTCCTGTCACATATGCCCCTGGCTGAAACTAAATGCAGCCGAGCAGACACACGTTGCTCAGGCATGGTCCATGAGGAAGTAGAGAGCAATTATGTGCAGCTGACAACGAAGTGAGTGCATATAGACAGAAGTGCCTAAAAAAGGCCACAGTAGATCAGCAATGAAACCCCCCCCCCCCCCCAAAAAAAAAAAAAAAAAGAAGGTAAAAATTGGTATGGAGGTGGAGGTTGGGGGGGGAATGGACAGGACAACTGTTTATGATAGATAGATCTAGGGTCTATCTATCATAAACAGCTGACCGATCGGGTCCTCTGGCAGTTTTTCAGGTGGACCCGATCAGACCCTCCATTCTCCTCCATTGAGCGGCAGGTGTAAACAGACGTGTCCATTTACACCCGCCGACCTCCAATCTGATAAGAACAGATGGGGATCTGTTCTCCTTCCGTCTAGCGGATCAGATGGCAGCCGGGTGTAAATGGACAGGCGGTCCATTTACATCCGACCACTCATAGGTAAGAGCCGGCTGTGTCTGTGTGAGCTCTGCATAAGCGGGGATCAGGGGACAGATACCCCGCTGAGCAAGTGAACTCCTAGCGGAGCCTGCCCTGTGTGGAAGGGGCCATAGGGCTTGAGCAAACAGGATGTCAGCCACTCAGGGATTATTTACATGAAAAACAAATGACTGTTAGCGATTCCGCCTGAAACAAGAAATTGATCTGGTTGCTTTAAGCAACTCCTCTACTTTTGATCCTGTCTTCCTTTTGCAGTTGCTTTGATGTATTTTTATGACTTTTGTGGTTTTATTTGCTGTAGATTCGCAAATGCCCATTCCTTACTATACATATACTGTATAGTGTATATGGATGGAGATATATATATACATATATATATATATATTTATATATACACACACACATATATATATATATATATATATATATATATATATATATATATATATATATATATATATATATATATACACACACACACACACACACAAAATGTGCGATTGTAATAAGATTTTGCCCAAACTATTGGTTTAAAATACATTTTAGTTGTAATGTCATAAAAGATGTAAAAAAACAAAACAAAAACAAAAAAAAACAAACAAAAAAAAAAACAGCCTTCTAAGCCGTCACTGTATTCTTTCTGGGTCTCCCGGCCTCACAAGTTAATCATGAATATGAATTCATGCATCCCAATGTTTTCTAGATTTCTGAATGTTTTCTACATTTAAAATGCATTTCATTTAAAAATCCCATACAGCAATTTTCTCTGCACATAATAAGGTAAGGTATTTATCGAGGTACACAGAATTTAATCAGAACATACAGGCCACCGTGCAGACAGCAAGTATAATAGGCCTGGGTTGTCTCTATTGAAGATGCATGAAGCGTGACTCCAATAGAAGAGGCCACAGGGCTTCATAAGAACAGATAACTGATGTATTTAAATAGCTTAGATATAATGACACAGAGAGTGGAAAAGGACAGCATGCTACAGGGCAATTATTTTTAATTCTTGATTTTTTTCTAAACTGAAAAGTGCAATGACTGGATCATTCTGAGATTTTACTAACGTCTGCAGCATAACATTGATAGTATTACATACTAAAAACCAGAGACAGCAATACTATGGCTCCTACAGCTAAGGCCTCATTGACACTGGCACTGTCAAATCTGTGTTTATATGCGTTTAGAGGATGTTTCTAAATCCATAGAAATGTGTGTAATGCATTTTCAATGTTGCCAAAGTATTTTTCTGCATTATTACCATAGGTATGATCAGTTTACCTGCATTTAGAGAAAAAGAATTCTGTGCATCCGAGATCCAATTAGACACTCTAAACAGGAGCAAACGCAACTAAAGGGGTTTGATTGGATCTAAAGCAGGAATATCTAAACACAGGAAAAAGTGATCTGGGAGGCTTAAAAGTTGTTTATACTTCCTAGATCACTTTTCCAAGGTTTACAAAATGTTTGTTACTTGGGGTTTTTTTTTTATCCTTACTGCATCGTATGCAGTAGGGTAAAAAAACCTTTTGCATGCAGCTTCCCCCACAGCCGCCCCTAAATACATACCTTACCTCCATGCCATTGGCTACAGCTGCTGTCAATCAGAGCAAGTGATGAGGGAGTGGGGGCGGGGCCCAGTCTCGCTCTGTGTGTCTCATGGCAAGCAGGTTGCTACAGGGGCACTTGGCAGGAGGTGGACCCGAGAAGAGGTAAATGGGGGCTGCTCTGTGCAAAACCATTACACAGAACAGGCAAGTATAACCAGGACTGGATGGCTTTCCCCCGAGGGTACTTAGAGAACTCAGTCAAGTAATTGCCAGACCATCATTCCTAATTTTTACTGACAGTCTACTGACTGGAATGGTTCTAGCGGATTGGAGAAAAGCCAAATGTAGCACCAATATTTAAAAAGGGCCCAAAATACACCCCTGGGAATTACAGACCAGTTAGGCTAACATCAATAGTATGCAAGCTCTTGGAGGGGTTAAAGGGCTATATACAAGATTTTAGTAATGAAAACGGTGTCATTAGCAGTAATCAGCATGGATTCATGAAGAATCGTTTTTGCCGAACCAATCCATTAACCTTCTATGAGGAGGCGAGTTGCCACCTAGATAAAGGAAGGCCCATAGACGTGGTGTATCTGGATTTTGCAAAAGCATTTGACACAGTTGCCCATAAACGTTCACTGTACAAAATAACGTCCGTTGGCACGGACCATAGGGTGAGTACATGGATTGAAAACTGGCTACAAGGGAGAGTTCAGAGGGTGGTGATAAATGGGGAATACTCGGAATGGTCAGGGGTGGGTAGTGGGGTCCTACAGGGTTCTGTGCTGGGACCAGTCCTGTTTAATTTGTTCATAAACGACCTGGAGGATGGGGGAAACAGTTCAATCTCTATTTGCAGACGATACTAAGCTACGCAGGGCAATAACTTCTCCGCAGAATGTGGAAAGATCTAAACAAATTAATGGGGTGGGCAATTAACTACATGGCAAATGAGGTTTAATGTAAAAAAATGTAAAATAATGCATTTGGGTGGCAAAAATATGAATGCAATCTATACACTGGGGGGAGAACCTCTGGGGGAATCTAGGATGGAAAAGGACCTGGGGGTTCTAGTCGATGATAGGCTCAGTAATGGCATGCAATGCCAAGCTGCTGCTAACAAAGAAACAGAATATTGGCATGCATTAAAAAAAGGGATTAACTCCAGAGATAAAACGATAATTCTCTGGTCCGGCCACACCTGGAGTATGCTGTCCAGTTCTGGGCACCAGTCCTCAGGAAGGATGTACTGGAAATGGAGCAAGTACAAAGAAGGGCAACAAAGATAATAAAGGGTCTGGAGGACATTAGTTATGAAGAAAGGTTTCGAGCACTGAACTTATTCTCTCTGGAGAAGAGATACTTGAGAGGGGATAAGATTTCAATTTACAAATACCATACTGGTGACCCCACAATAGGGATAAAACTTTTTTGCGGAAGAGAGTTTAATAAGACTCGTGACCACTCATTAAAATTAGAAGTAAAGAGGTTTAACCTTAAACTACATAAAGGGTTCTTTACTGTAAAAGCGGCAAGGATGTGGAATTCCCTTCCACAGGCGGTGGTCTCAGTGGGGGGGGGGCGGCATTCATAGTTTAAAAAAACTATTAGATAAGCACCTGAACAACCGCAACATACAGGGATATACAATGTAATACTGACATATAATCACACACATAGGTTGGACTTGTGTCTTTTTTCAACCTCATCTACTATGTAACTATGTAATATGTTTGTTATTAAAAAAAAAAAAAAAGCTTTTAGTATTAGTTTAAGTTGTACTTTGTATGATCCAGTAAAAAAAAAAAAAAAAAAATACTGCATTTGAATTGTATCAGGAGACACAGCATACCTACTGAATGGCCAACACTCTTATCCTGACTTTCAGGACGTGCTGGAGAGGTGGTGAATATTGCAGTCAGAGTTTCATTTTTTCTGCCGAGCCACCATTTATTTTTAATTACCACAAATATTAACAAAGCATATCCCTCTATAGTGTGTACTTGTCTCAATTCAGGAGCACTAAGTGTTATTTCTGTCTTCTGCTTTGTTCTTCTGCTATCAGCATGAATTACTTCTGACAAGGTTTCCTGACACCAAGAGGAAAATAGTGACAGGGGAGGGACCTCCAGCTGATTGGCAGCCTCAGCTCTGTTCCAGTGTTCTGTGTGAAGAGGGTTGTGTCCCTCCAATCAGCTATCATTGAGAACTGCAGATTGTAACTTCAGCTATCTGCCCCTGCATTCTGGAGGCTCAGACAAGCAGTATAAATTCTGGATCTAAACGGATGTAGAGAAGACAGGTACAACTTATGTAGTAGGATTTGTTTAATCTCTGTGCATCACCTGAGGTCAGTCACTTCACTGAGTATATGGAAGGGTTTACAACCACCTGAACAAAATCTTGCAACCAAATTGTTTCTCTCACAACATTTTCCCGCACTGCTTGTACTGCTGTGCCGTATCACCATCTTGCAGACAGCTCACTGAACTCAATTGGGGGAATTAATAAATCACTAAAAACACTTTTCTGGCGCTAAGGCCCTTTAAAAAGGCCTATGCCAAGTCCATGCCACCTGTTTTGGTAACTTTATCGACATGTGTGGCAGATTTAGGTAGTTCTTAAAGAAGATCTTCACCCTCTTAACCAACTTCCCTTCTCCACTCCACCCCTCCTGTATATGTAACGCACTTTTTTTTTTTTTTCGGGAAGCTGTCCGGCCCCACCTTCCCAAGTATGTCATTCACATACGTGAACGATGTGCACACTACCCTTCTGTGCCTCCTGGGCTATGCACGTCACATATCCCAGGAGGCATAGACTTTCATTCAGGAAAGGAGGAGGGGAAGGGCCTATCATTGTGTCATTTGGTGGCCTGCCCCGCAGACCCTGGAAGAGCCAATGTCAGAAAGGACATGGTGGCATGGGACAGAGCTGTGGCCAGGCTTGAGAGGATCTCAGCAGGACAACGCAGGATCCACTGGCGGAGTTGGGTGGAAATCTGCTTTAATAGCACCAATTTGACAAAGTGGAGCTAATTATGCACCAAATTAAAAAGAATTACCTCCAGTTTATAGATGACGAAGCTGGAGGTAATTAATGCGGAGTTCCACTGGTGGAACACTCACCTATCTCACGATCCAGCGATGTGGGCGAATGAAGCCCCGCCCCTCTTCCCCTCCTCTCTGCGGTGCCGACATTGTAACTGTGGGCACCCGGCTTTGATGCTGCGCATGCGCGAGCCGGACGCTGTGAATGGCTGGGCAATCTTCTGGGACCAGTGACGTGTCCCAGAAGATTGCAGGGAGGGAGCGGGGAAAGGTGAACTTCCATCCGGCACCGCGGAGCCCCGGGAGGAAGTGGGAGCTGAGTGCCTCTAAAAAGAGGGTATCCGCTCCCCCCCAAAAAAAATGAAATGCCAAATGTGGCATGTCAGGGGGTCACCAACACTTAAAGCTGAAGTTCCATTTTTGGGTGGAACTCCGCTTTAAGACCTACTCCAAGTTGGTGTACGCACCAGCAGATAGATAAGCAGAGTGCCTGTCCCTGTACGCAGTGCAGCAGATTGACATATTTGCCAACGGTACTCCCCTCTCTCACCATTTGTTAAGGATTCTGTCGGCTTCATCAGACTCCACCCTCTCAGATACAAGACTATGTGACAACGGCAGCTGCGAGAGGAAGCACAGTTGCACTGGGGTCAGAGTGCCTCAGTGCGCCTTCTGCCTACAACAGATATACGATTCTTTCACCTGCAGCAACATTTGTCGTGTGGAGGCATGTTGGAATTGTACTGCGTGTCTAAAAAACACAGTTTATAAAATTCCCTGAATCTGGCCATGACAAATACTCGAAACAAGTAGCTGCAGCAGTAGGATAAATTATATGAAAGAAATAGCTTTACAGCAATAGATCTTTGCAGTGCTGGCAAGGATATATAAATATTTTTTTTTTGTGGCAAACTTTCCCTAGTCATCTTTGGATGAATTAAGAAACCAAAAGGTGGAAACATCATCGTAATGGAGGTTGCCCAGTATGAACAAATGGTTTTGGACAAACTGGACAACCAAGAATGGTTATACCTGAGATCTAGTTGGAAAGAATGACTAACAAATTTAGAGGCCTTATTAATGAGGCTTTTTCAAAAGCCACTATTGACAAAAAAAACAAAAAAAACCACTTGAATTTCTTGATGTTAGAACTTCCAAAACGCCAACTTTGTACGCGTTACCAAAAATTCATAAAAGCCTAATAAAACCTCCAGGGAGGCCAATAGGATTGGGAAATGGAAGTCTAACTAAACCCGCTAGCCAATTAATTGACGATTACTTGAGACCACATGTTAAAGCGCTCACCTCCCATATTCAGCACACTAGCGTCCTCATCCAAGCCTTGGATGGCATCGATATGCCAGAGGGGGCTTGGTTGGTAGCCCTCGATGTGGAGGCTCTCTACAACTCAATCCCCCATGATTGAGGGGTGCGGGTTGTAGAGACCTTCTTGTCGGAGCGTGATACAAAAGCAGGTCCCTATAATCAATTCATTCTCGCACGCTTGCGATTTATTCTAGTGAACAATGGTTTTTCAGTTCAGCCGCTCCCACTACCTCCAGCTGCGGGGGGTTGCAATGGGGACTTGTTGTGCCCCATCGTATGCCAACCTGTACCTGGGGGGGGGGGGGGGAGCGTGACTTATTCTCCAGAGAGGATTTGCAGGAATATTTGAGCAATATATCCATGTGGAAGAGATTTATTGATGTTCTCTTTATTTGGTTGGGGTCTTTGAAGGGTCTGATGTGCTTCTTGGAAGCCTTAAAGACTGTAAATTTCTTGGATATCGAGGATTTACAAGAATGAGGATGGGAGTTTGGGCTCCACCCTCTACAGAAAACCATCATCAGGTAACACTATTCTTAATACGAATAGTTCCCACCCGGTACCCTTGGTATCAAGTATACCATATACTCAATATTTGAGCCTAAAACGCAACTGCTCTAAACAGGAAGATTTTGTGAGGGAGTCTAAAGCATTACAACAACGTCTCAAAAAGAGAGGATACAGCAAAAATCTATTGAAGAGAGCCTACCAGTGGGCCAACAGACAAGATAGAAACTCCCTAATCCATGGATCGAGATTGAGGACAGAGGATAGTAATGCAAGATTAATTACACATTATTCTGGGCAGCAAAGTCATGTTCGGAAAATAATAAGTTCTGGTACCTTTTGAGGACAGTTGAAAAAGTTGCCAAACAAATAAAAGAATACCCAGAAATTACATTTAGGAGATCTGAATCCTTAAGAGACAAACTAGTCCATAGTCACCATGTACATTCCAGGAAGAAAAGATTTCCCAAAGGTTGTGGTACTGACAAATGTGGCAAATGTAACTTCTGTCAATACATTTGGGAGGCGCAGGAAATTTTGTTGCCCAATGACAGAATGTATAGACCTCACTTTGCCAATTGCTAGGCATCGTGTATTATATGGAATGCCAATGTGGTATGTTCTACGTTGGAAAGACCAAGAGGCCATTCTTCCATAGAATTAGGGATCACAATGGATTGGTAAATGCATAGAAATTTGAGAGTCCTATCAGTTGCCACATGGGACTTTACCACCAATTTGATGCTACAAAGATTTTTTTTTGCCTTGGAATACATCCCCCTAAACGAGAGAGGGGGTGATGTAGACAAATTGCTTCTACAGCGAGAAACAAAATGGATTTTCAAACTGTCTGCCATCAAACATCCAGGGCTAAATGATGCGTTAAGTTTAAAGCCGTTTTTATAGGTTTAACCATGACCTTGGGATGATTTGTCCCCCTAAGGTGCTTTGGTTTTCTATCTCCTTTGCCACCCACTACTCTTATACCTATGAATTAAGGGGCTTAGGCAATGGTTAATCTGCATTTCTAATGTACAAATTTATTAAATTTTTGTGAAGTTCTTCTGATGGTGTGTCACTCTGACTCCTGACATGGTTTGGGTCCTTGGTGTCCCTTTATGGCCTGGGTTCGGCCCGGGGAATAGGTGGTCATATGAGCGCCATCGCGGATGCTTGGGACCACACTTTAGGTATGTGGCCTTGTTTTCGGGTTGAGTCCTTGGTGTTTTTCCCTCTCTCTGTTCTTCCTCTTTGGTAATTAGCTTGTTCGAAATGTGGACACAATGTGGTGAGAATTACTCCTGCGCTTGTGAGAGCATTTGTTGTGTAATTGGGTAGTATTTGTAGATGGTGAAAAGTATAAAGGAGATGGTAATGCGTGTCCCGCTGCCTCAGCTGACCAGGGGTGGTCTGGAGAAGATTGTGTGGAAGGAGGTGGAAGGAGGGTGCGTGATCAACCACTTACATCAAAAGCATATTTTGGTTTAATCATGTATAATAGAATACAAAAATAAATAAATATCACCATCTGAATAATACAAATACTAGTTTCATAAAAACAGGTGACAAAATATACACTGAAAGGTTAATAGGGATATGCCCATGTAGAGGCAGATGTTTAAAAAAGGCTGACGCATTTCGAGGGTGACCTCTTCATCAGAGCCTGAAAGAACGGGAACGCAGTCTGTGAGCCAGTAGGCCGACACGTGTACATGGGGAGGAGTGGCTAATTGGAAGCTGTGTCTTGTGATGTAAAGTTACTTATCCTGAGCTCCATAGCAGTCCACGTCCAAAAGGTATGCTATAGTAGCAAAGTAAGTATGTATTCCTTTAACGGTGGTACAGGACTGCTGGGTATGCCTGTCTCCTGAGATGAACGGGGGAGTGCTGCAGCCTGCACACGTCCCTGGGGGCAGGGTACTGTGTGATCCATGGGGTAGGAAGGTGTAGGAAGAATCCTTGGTGGTGCCAGAGCCGCGGATGCCTGTGGAGTGGTCGCTCCGTCTGTGACACAGGTACGCATCTGTGTCAGACAGGCATACCCAACAGTCCTGTACCACCGTTAAAGGAATAAACTTACTTTGCCACTATACCATACCGTTTGGACGTGGACTGCTATGGAGCTCAGGATAAGTAACTTTACATCACAGGACACAGCTTCCAACTAGCCACTCCTCCCCATGTACATGTGTCGGCCTACTGGCTCACAGACTGCGTTCCCGTTCTTTCAGGCTCTGATGAAGAGGTCACCCTCGAAACACGTCAGCATTTTTTAAACATTTGCCTCTTCAGGGGCATATCCCTATTTTAACCTTTCAGTGTATATTTTGTCACCTGTTTTTATGAAACTAGTATTTGTATTATTCAGATGGTGATATTTATTTGTTTCTGTATTCTATTATACATGATTAAACCAAAATATGTTTTTGGTGTAAGCGGTTGATCACGCGCCCTCCTTCCACACAGTAATTAGCTTGTTTGCCTGGGTTTTGATACCCATCCCTGGATTTTATCCACTTTGATGCTGTTCTATATATTTTTTGTTTTCTTTATGATTGTCCTGCCTCTTGAAATGTAATTTGGTCAGAGTGCGGGTTTTTTAATTTAATTAATTACAAATGAATCCCCATGCTACTGCCACTAAAGGGCTGTTTTGACATCTGTTGGATGTTTGATTAGTGGGAGGTCTCTCTGGGTATTCTCATTATGGCTCCTCTTCCCCTCTCTAGTTTTAGGAACAGCGCTGTGTGGGTTCAAATACTAGGTGATGTTGTAATGTGGTCCCGGTCCGATGGATCATGTGCGGGAAGGGGAGAAAGTAATAGAGTAAGGGAAAACGGAGTTTTCAAAATGGCCGTGGCGAGTTTGCGCATGCGCGGAACGCCGCTACGAGTGTTTCCGTGTCTCTTTATTGATAGGAGACAGCTGTTAGGATTTGGGACCAGCCAATGAGTGTTCATATCCCGACGGTGACATCAGACGCTCCCGGATTAAGTGGATACTTAAGACCATCAGGGTGGAGGGGTTGTTGTGGTCGATCGCTCTGTATGGTACCTGCAGGATTTTTTTCCCCAAGGTGAAAAGTAAGTCGATTTTGTGTAAGATTGTTGCAACCTGATTCCAGCTTATTGTTGAACATAGCGATGGTCTTTGACACTAACCTATCATTCTTCTATAGGGGATACTCCCTTGGGATATATTAATCAACATTGATCTTCCCTGATTCAATGGTATCATATTGATACTAAGGAAAGGAATACGGTTATCTTCAATGAAGAAAGTGTTTAGGTGAGAGGAACTTGCTAAATTTATTGTTATACCCATCTAGAAAAATCTTAGATTTATGAGAAAATTCTGTGATGAATCGTGTGTTTTTTTAGATGGCACAGTCCCCTTGAAGCCTACCATAAGTATATGAAATATACGTTTTGGGAGTGATATAATTATCAACCTGTGCATTCCTTGACTTCTTATCACAACAGGGTAGGTCAAAGTTGAACTATAGTATGGCTAAAATGATTGGCTTAAGTGGTAATAAAAGTGGTGTACCAAGTTTATTCTACTATATGCCTTTGCAGGTGTGAATGTAGGGCTATTGCCCCCCCCCCCTTTTTTATGGCACACTGACACCTCATTGGACCTCTTGGTGGGCCCTGAGGACCATTTGGAACATTGATCACTTTTGGGGTGAGAGTGCATCCATCAGACGATGTATATATTATTGTAATTATGTGAATATATGAATTGTAAATGTGATAGATCCTTTGGGGGTCTGTGTGTGTACTAGTGTCTTTTTCCTTTTTATTTGGATTTAATTCGAAATTTATTGTTTTCTTTCAGTGACAAAGCTCCAGAAGAAGCCACGACTGTGGTGAAACATGTAGAGGCAACCAACTTTTGTATTGTGACCGCATGACTTTCCATGCTCCAGTTTCAAATGCCATTCTCTTTTTAACCATGCTTGTTTAAATAAAATTATGAAATTTGTAATATCAATTTGATTTGATTTTTTGCACCTCAAAACTCCCAATTTTGTTTCTTGGTACTTTTTAAATATATTTAGGGGAAGTGGTGCCTTTAGAGAATTCTCCGGCTTCTAGTATCAAATTTACTTGTTTCCCTAGTCATCCTTCACTAGAAAATTAGGATAAGGTGGAGCTTGTTTTTTTTTTTTTGTTCCATAAGGCCCCTTTCACACTATCGGACCGATCTAATCCACCTGTCAGTTTTTCAGGCTAACCCGATCGGACCCTCCAATTTCCCCTATGGAGCGGCGGGTGTCAATGGACATGTGTCCATTGACACCCGCCGACATCTGATCCGATCTTATATTCTAAAAACAGATGGATGGGAATCCATTCATCGTCCGTCTGGCAGATTGGATCGCCTGACAGTTGGGTGTAAATGGAGAGTCGATCTGTTTACATCCATAAAAGAGGTGGCTGTGTCTGTATCCACTCTGCATAAGCAGAGCAGACAAGGACCAGTCATCCACCTGCTCAGCGGGGATCAACGGACAGATTCCCCAATGAGCAGGTGGACTCCAACAGAGCCCACCCAGTCTGGAAGGGCCCAAGGATTTTCAGAAAGTACCAAAAAAGAAATACAAAGCTAACAGAAAATATTGAGAATACAGAAAGCGGACTAAGCCTCCCAGTGACTTTAGTTTAATGAAGTTAAAAAAAGTGATTACATTTGAAAATACCATTCAACAGAAAAATACACTCGCATCAGATGAACAGAGCAGGTACAGTCATCTAGAAAAGGGGTGTGGAATATGTCCTACATTATTAAAGCATGGATGGGTAACCAAAATGTGTAAGCCATTTGCCAAGAGACTCACTTCTAATAACGCAGTAAAAAATGCAAAATAGGTTGTATGGTGAGGAGGGGCTTAAAACCTGAGTCGGGAAGGAGCTCATTTTTTAATAGTGAATTTTCCTCAAATCATCCTCCACCCAAATGTTAGGTTAAGGTGAATTTCCTCTTCACAGAAGTACTAAGCTGGAAGTCAATTTCATATATTTTTAATAGCAAGCAATGTTTATAGCAAAACAGGTAATAATTAATTTTACTTGCAACAGCTCACCCTCACTGTGAAGATTAAATATTAACCTTATGCTCAGCAGAAATGTTTATATATTTGTATTTTATTCCTTTTATATAATACATAACTGCAGGACGTCAAAACCCAACACATTACCGTATGCAGTACCATCTGCAGGGTGACTGGATGTACTGGCTGATCATTTTCTTTTTTTACACAATAAAATATTATTAATTTTATTTCATTCTGGACATAAATATCCAATAAAAATGTTGAAGTGCCATCCCTTCAGAGCTCTGTGCCGTGGTTGAACTCCTGCAGGCATGGGCAGGAGTGACGTCATCGTGACTCAGCCAGCCATTCAAGCGGCCACAGCCCGCAAACCCAGAAGGAAGACCGGGTGAAGATGGAAGCCCTGTCAGCGGTGACAGTGCACCACTGGAAGGCTTCCTTCTCAGGTAAGTATGCCATAGAGCTGCACAATTCTGGCTAAAATGAGAATCATGATTTTTTTGCTTAGAATAAAGATCACGATTCTTGCCGTGTAACATTATCTTTCACATTCTACAAAATAATTGAGATAACTTTACGGTTCATTTTTATTTTATTGAAGTGTAGTTTTTCCCACAAAGTTGTATTTAAAAGACCGCTGCGTAAATACAGCTTGACATAAAATATTGCAACAACCGCCATTTTATTCTCTAGGGCAACCTTGGCAATCCAGCTGTGGTGAAACTACAAATCCCATCATGCCTGTGATTGTCAGGGTCTTGTAGTTTCACCACAGCTGGAGGGCCAATGTTGCCTACGCCCTGCTCTAGGGTCTCTGCTATAAAAAAAAAAAAAAAAAAAAAAAAAAGTATATATAATGTTTGGAGGTTCAAGTAATTTTCTAGCAAAAAAATACTGGATTTTAACTCGGACAACAAATGTCAAAAAGGCTTAGTCTTTAAGTGATTAAACTGACCTCATTTACAGATCAAAGTTTATCCCTTTGAGCTAAAGAACCAAATGATACATTGTTTATAGTCATCTCTCAGCAATGTTGATAAACGTTTTTTTTTTCGTGGAAATGCCGAATTAAGATTATTAGGGGGGTTGAATCGAGATTGCGATGTCTTTTAACAATTAATCGTGCAGCTCTAGTATGCCATAATGTGTTAGTATGCAGCGCATACTAGCACATTATGGCTTATACCACCCAGGGCCCATGTTTTTTTTTTAAAGAAAGTTTACCATACTACCGCTTTAAGAGTTATAATACACAAACTACTGTTGTAACTTTGCTATTAATAACCAAATCTAAAAAATCCTGGTTTAGACTCTACCTCCTCTACATAATTCTTGAAGAAAAAAAAAAAAAAAAATTATATATCAACCTCCACCTGAATGTTGCATGTCACAAAAACTTTATTAAATGCCATTCTAAATCATAGACAAACAAAAAATCCTAAAATCACCAAAAGATGCCCTCCGATATTTCATCACAGTATAAGATATTAATCATATGTGCAATACATGTATACAAATCTCATTTTGATATGGTAGAGGTACATTGATCTCAAGGATGCAATTGTAGCCAGGATAACCCAAATGGGCCGTACACACATTTGTTTTCCGACAACAAATGTTAGATGTGAGCTTGTTGTCGGAAATACCGACCGTGTGTATGCTCCATCAGACATTTGCTGACGGAATTTCCAACAACAACTGTTTGAGAGCAGGTTCTCAAATTTTCCGACAAGAAAACTCAAATTCCGAGCGTGTGTACACAATTCCGACACAAAAAAGTCTACGCATGCTCGGAATCAAGCAGAAGAGCCGCACTGGCTATTGAACTTCATTTTTCTTGGCTCGTCGTACATGTTGTACGTCACCGCGTTCTTGACGTTCGGATTTTCCGACAACATTTGTGTGACCGTATGTATGCAAGACAAGTTTGAGCCAACATCTGTTGGAAAAAAATTCACGGTTTTGTTGTCGGAATCATGTGTACATAGCAAAACTGTGAAAGTCCTACCAAATGTATAGGGCTGTAAACTGGCAAGTAGTTACCTAACTGTGAAAGCTCATACAGTTGTGCTCATAAGTTTAAATACCCTGGCAGAATTTATGATTTCTTGGCCACTTTTCAGAGAATATGGATGACAACACAAAAAAACTTTTTTCACTTATGGTTAGTGTTTGGCTAAAGCCATTTATTATCAATCCATTGTTTACTCTTTAAATCAGTAGTCATCAACCCTGTCCTCAGGGCCCACCAACAGGCCAGGTTTCATGCATTACCTTGGGGAGATGCAGACTAGAATACTGCAATCACTGAGCAGCAAATTATAATCACCTGTGATGTATTTTAGTTATCTTGCAAACCTGGCCTGTTCGTGGGCCCTGAGGACAGGGTTGATGACCACTGCTTTAAATCATAATCACAACAGAAACTACCGAAATTACCCAGATCAAAAGTTTACATACCCCAGTTCTTAATATCATGTATTGCCTCCTTTAACATCAATGACAGCTTAAAGTCGTTTGTGGTATTTGTGGATGAGGCTCTTTATCTTCTTAGATGGTAAAGCTGCGTATTTCTCTTGGCAAAAAGCCTCCAGTTCCTGTAAATTCTTGGGCTGTCTTGCATGAACTGCACATTTGAGATCTTCCCAGAGTGGCTCATTGATATTGAGGTCAGGAGACTGAGATGGCCACTCCAGAACCTTCACTTTATTCTGCTGTAGCCAATGACAGGACCACTTAGCCTTGTGATTTGGATCATTGTCATGTTGGAATGTCCAAGTACGCCCCAGTTTCCTGGCTGATGAATGCAAATGTTCCTCCAGTATTTTTTGATAACATACTGCATTCATCTTGCCATCAATTTTGACCAAATTTCCTGTGCCTTTGTAGCTCACACATCCCCAAAACATCAGTGATCCACCTCTGTGTATCACAGTGGGAATGGTGTACCTTTCAACATAGGCCTTGTTGACTCCTCTCCAAATGTAGTTTTTATGGTTGTGGCCAAAAAGCTCAATTATGGTCTCATCACTCCAAATGACTTTGTGCCAGAAGGTTTGAGGCTTGTCTCTGTGCTGTTTGCCGTATTGTAAGCGGGATACTTTGTGGCATTTACGTAGTAATGGCTTTCTTCTGGAGACTCGACCATGCGGCCCATCTTTCTTCAAGTGCCTCCTTATTGTGCATCTTGAAACATCCACACCACATGTTTTCAGAGAGTCCTGTATTTCACCTGAAGTTATTTGTGGGTTTTTCTTTGCATCTCAAACAATTTTCCTGACAGTTGTGGCTGAAATTTTAGTTGGTCTACCTGACCGTGGTTTGGTTTCAACAGAACCCCTCATTTTCAACTTCATGGTTAGCGTTTGAACACTGCTGATTGGCATTCTCAATTCCTTGGATATCTTTTTATATCCCTTTCCTGTTTTATACAGTTCGACTACCTTTTTCCGCAGATCCTTTGACAATTCTTTTGCTTTCCCCATGACTGAGAATCCAGAAACGTCAGTGCAGCACTCGATGAAAGATGCAAGGGTCTGTCAGGAGTCCAGAAACTCACTGACCTTTCATACACACACACTCATTACAAGCAAACAGATCACAGATGAGGATGGTTACCTTTAATAGCCATTCAAAACCCTCTATGTCAACTTTGTGCATGTTATCAGGCCAAAATCACAAGGGTATGTAAACTTTTGATCAGGGTCATTTTGGGTAGTTTTTGTTGTCATTATGATTTAAAAAGAGTAAACACAGTTGATTGATAATAAATAGCTTCAGACAAACACTAACCATGAGTGAAAGAAATGTTTTTGTGTTATCATTCATATTCTCTGAAAAATGGCCAAAAAATCAAATTCTGCCAGGGTATGCAAGCTTATGAGCACAACTGTATAGGATACTCTAGGGATTGGCGTTCCATATAGATTTACAGTATGCATCCAACATGTGTACTGGTTGCTCCCCACTAATAAA
The DNA here is from genome assembly GCA_037952925.1 of Lithobates clamitans. NCBI lineage: Eukaryota > Metazoa > Chordata > Amphibia > Anura > Ranidae > Lithobates > Lithobates clamitans. The sequence goes on from JBBGZY010000494.1 coordinate 2,453,389, forward strand.
GCTACAAAATAAAATGGTATTGAATAAAGTTTTTACGACATGTGTCATTCAGGTAGTGTTGTATTGTGAAGGTTGATATATATTTTATTTTTTCAGGAATTATGGTAGAGTCTACACCAGGGTTTTTTAGATTTGGTTATTTATTTGTATCTTTACCGATGACCCCCCTCAATAATATATACAGCTATATGCAGATTTGGCAGAATAATGGACTTTATAGGCATCAGACAGTAACAATGCCTTAAAAAAATTATACATTTTATTACAAATTATTCTAAAACATAGAAAAAAAGAAAAAATATATAAAATCACACAGTGCCCTGCTAACCAAACGTCCCTAACTACATCCATGGTATGGGCGCTATATTGCGACTACCAGTAACGAGGCAGGCCTGGTGTAAGTTGATGTAGCTCTACAAGCTTCGCGCTACTGCGCTTCCTCAGGAACTTTAGCAGGTACTCTATATGCAGCTATATGTTGAGACCTTGAGGACTATGTATACCTTCACTATCAAATAATAAGAAATATATCAACTTAACACATTGAACTTCTAAAATAAAAAGGAATTTAAAATGCAGTCCATGGCCCAGACACCTGAATATGTTTGTATCTGTGTCCTTCTACATTATAGCCCTAGGACTGACAGCACAGCTTGCACAATCCAAAACAGGGACAACAGGAGATGTTTTTTATTCCATTTAAGACTGGCTCTTAGAAAAGAGGCAGCTTTTTTTTTCTTTATTTTTACCTGGTAATCTTGCACACAACAACATTCCTGTCTCTGGGTGGCTATGCTCACTACTTCACGTTAACTATAGAGAGAGCCATGCTTGTCACCTATGCTGGACTTAAAACATTTCTACCTTTGCTTATCAACATTGGGGGTAGTAAAGAAAGATTGAAACATTTCTGCCTTTGCTTATCAACATTGGGAGTAGTAAAGAAAGATTGTTTTTGCTTCCTGTTCAGCTCACAGGATGTTACAACAACACGAATAATAAAAAAAACACAGTACTTAAAGCGGAGTTCGACCCAAAAGTGGAACTTTAGCTTTAAGCACTTCTCACCCCCTTACATGCCACATGGCATGTAATTATTTTTTTTTGGGGGGGGGGGGTAGTGGGTGCTTAGTTTCTAGTGGGACTTCCTGTTCCACTTCCTGCTTCCGATTATGCGCCGCTTAGGCAACTCCTCCTCTTCCCCTAGGTGGCCATTCTCTCTGTGCAATCTTCTGGGATATGTCACAGGTCCCAGAAGATTGCCTGTCCACTGGGAGAGCTCAGCACGACTCGCACATGCGCGGCCGGCCTTGAAGCCGCAAGCTGTCATGGCCGGGTGCCCACAGTTTCAATAGAGGCACGCGGAGAGGAGGGGGGAGAGGAGCGAGACTCTGTGCGGCCACATCCCTGGACCGTGGGACAGGTGTCTGTTTATTAAAAGTCAGCAGATAAACTTTTTGTAGCTGCTGACTTTTAATAAACACAAAAAAGCCTGGAACTCAGCTATAATAACAAGATCCACAGTTTTTTTTTTTTTTTACACTTTCTGAAAATATTCTCAAGTTGAAAGTGAAAACAAATGCAGCCAATACATCTAAGGACTGGTATGTGGCAATATGTATTACATTATTGGTGTTTAGTTATCCTTTGAGACCAAAGCCAGAGAATGTTTGGCCCATATATCCCACACTGTTTGCTCATCTTACCTTGAATTCTACAGCCAGTACATAAAGAGAAGCAGCCATGGGGAACACAGTGCAGCCCTCAGCAAGGTTGTCTGACAGTGCAGTGCGGGAATACCAGAAGTACAGGTTGTGCCATGGAAGGAGGCTGGTGGTAAAGAATGGCTCACCAATCAAAGCAGAGACCTAAATGAAGAATCCAATGGTCAGGTAACACTAATGATTAAAAACTTAATATTAGACTAAAAAAAAAAATTTTTAAGAAGTTACCTTTTTGTCCCCAAGATTAGCAGCAGTAATGCTTTCTGGTGCTTTCTGTAGGACTGGAATTGCCTCTTTGAGATGGTTGGTTAGTAAAAGCTAAAGAATAGAAAATAATAACTATGTTTATGGGTAAGTTTTCAGGAAGCATTCTGTATTAATGTGTCTCTCCAGGCAAAACTGATCATCAATATTAGGCAAATTTCCTAATAAACATGTTCACGGAAAATGTGCTAATTTTATAAACGCTCAGCTACTCTTTAGAATTTACCTGTCGATCTTGCCCTTTCCCTCATACTGACACAATTTCCCCTCATGGTTTAAACGAGGATCTCGACACCCATACTGGTATGGAATGAAACCTTGATACCTCTCCTCCCCTTGAGTTATTAGATGTGGTTGACAGCATTTCGAGAGAGATATAGATATATCTATCTACATATATGTATATATCTATATATAGATATAATTATTATCTATTTTTTTCTGTTTATTATTTTTTCATTATTTATCATTTTTTATTTCATCATTATTTTTCTTTATAGAATTATTGTCTTATTCTTGTTGAAGTTTCTCCCCTCTTTCTTTTTCTTGTCTGAACTGTTTTCTGATGACTTGGTATTACTGCTTCTTATATATATTTTTATATAGCATTTGCCAATTTAGTTTTTTATAATTTTAATCATCATGTGAATTTTATTATTATCTTATTATTATCAGCATCATTTCCAAGTGTGTTTATTTGCATAGTCACTGTTGAAAACCTACTATAGTTCTGCTAATATATTTATGTAGGGCAATTTTTATGGGACCGCTTGTCTGTCCCACCCTTAACATTTGTATTTAAGTTCCTGTTCCATCCAGCTCTTATCACGTGACCTGACAAAGGGATTAAACCCCAAAACATGTAGTGCACTTGTGATTGAGCTCCGGCGCCATTCTCTTCCCCTTTTCTCCTCTCTCTGCCCTGTAATCGGTGACCAGCTTGAGACTGTTTGGTGGTTGTGGGTGCCGGCTCATGCACGGACCCGGCAGCGCTGCCCCTCTCCCTGCTCCTGCTGCCTTTTATTACCCGGACTTCACAGCTCCAATCCTTCCAATGAGTTCTAGTTTTGAGTGAACCTCCCGGGGCTGTTTCCTGCTGTGAGCTCGGGGCTTGGGATAGACTATTTGCATCCGGCTTTGTCTGGAATGTTTGGGAGCTGACCTTTACAATGGAGATTACGACATCATCCCTTTCCATCACGATCCATCCCTTTCTGCTCAGATCTTATGGAAGCCGTGAGTCAGTGTTGAGAGGGCACATTCCTATCTGGGTTTATCGTTGGATCTTTGATACACTGCCTATGATACATTGTGTCTGGTACATGAATAATGAATAAAACATTTGGAATTAAAGTGTGTTACTTTTACATCTAATTTTACGTTTCATTATTTTACTGGAACTGCGCTCCTTTTGTTGGTAATATTTGTTCCTCTCATCTGGTCTTTTTGAGTTTGAGAGCAGCAGCCAGAAAATAACAAAATTCATTATCATTGACTTATCAGTACTATTTTTTATCCTTTATTTATTTTTTATACGTTTTCTTGGATACATTCATGCGCCTGGTCCTTTGGTTGTTTCTGACACAATTTCCTGTCCTGAGCCAACAATGCTATTCAGGCACAATGCAAATGGCTGATCCCCCAATGTTGTCACCACCCGGAAGTTTGGCTACCTCATTACATATGCAAAAGTGTTGTGGACATCAGTCCCTTCCTTCCCTTGCACATGTGCCATTACAGTTTATGAAGCTCTGGCACTGTCAAATTCAGCTCCTTACCTCTTCTCTTCATTACTGTTTGATATGCCAGAAAGACACAGGGGAAGTGCATACAGTATGTATACACATCTGTATATACAGTAAGTATGATGTAATATTTAGGTGTGTATGAAGACAACTTTTCATCCTCCAACACTGCTGACTGAACATGCTTACACATTGAGTATTAAAGCTCACAGTAATAACAAGAAGTTTCACCAGTAGGTGGTCCTACTTGCCAGAATACACATATCAGTGAACTACTAGTCCTTTTGTGTACTGTCCCTTTAAAATAAACCCTATACAGGCAGTAAAGATTTTTGCATGTAAGTTGGAACAGGTACATTTTTTAAGTGTAACTCCAGCCAAAAAATTATTTTTAAGTTTTGGATAGCACAGGGAAGGGTTAACTGGCCATGCAGTGATGTGGGATTGCTGACAGGTCTGCCATACAGTAGGTAGCAACATGCGGTGAGCAGCAAGATGGCCACCTGGCAGTTTACAGGACCAGCGTGACGTCACGCTGCCTCTGTTTGTAAGTATGAGTCATATGCAAGTCGGATGGAAGCTTCCATTGCTGACCATATGAAAATACTAGCTGCCCGCCTGTTAAAGTGATTGTAAACCCTTATTTTTTTATTCATTTTTTTTTAAAATAATGAACATATTATACTATATCGCTGGATGGAGATAAGTAGGCTCAAGTATAAGGGGGCTGGGGGAGAACTGTACATAGAATGCAATAAGGTCAAAAAAGTTCAGCATTTACAACCACTTTACAGTGAGGGGAAAAAGTATTTGAGCCCCTGCTGATTTTTGTATGTCGCTGACAAAAAAAGGATCGGTCTATAATTTTAATGGTAGGTTTATTTTAACAGTGAGAGACACAACAAAATATCCAGAAAAAGGCATTTAAAAAAAGTTATACATTCATTTGCATTTTAATGATTGACATAAGTATTTGATCAACAAGCAAGATTTCTGGCTCCCAGGTGTCTTCTATAAAAGGTAACAAGCTGAGATTAAGAGCACTCTTAAAAGGGAGTGCTCCTAATCTCAGCTTGTTACCAGTATAAAAGACACGTGTCCACAGAAGCAAGCAATCAGATTCCAATCTCTTCACCATGGCCAAGACCAAAGAGCTGTCCAAGGATGTCAGGGACAAGATTGTAGACCAATACAAGGCTGGAATGGGCTACAAGACCGTCGCCAAGCAGCTTGGTGAAAGAGTGACAACAGTTGGTGCGATTATTTGCAAATGGAAGAAACACAAAACTACTGTCAATCTCCCTTGGTCTGGGGCTCCATGCAAGATCTCACCTCGTGGAGTTTCAATGATCATGAGAACAGTGAGGAATCAGCCCAGAACTACACAGGAGAATCTTGTTAATGATCTCAAGGCAGCTGGGACCATAGTCACCAAGAAAACAATTGGTAACATACTATGCCATGAGGGACTGAAATCCTGCAGCGCTCGCAAGGTCCCCCTGCTCAAGAAAGCACATGTACTGGCCTGTTTGAAGATTGCTAATGAACATCTGAATGATTCAGAGGAGAACTAGGTGAAAGTGTTGTGATCGGGTGAGACCAATATCAAGCTCTTTGGCATCAACTCAACTCGCCGTGTTTGGAGGAGGAGAAATACTGCCTATGACCCCAAGAACACCATCCCCACCGTCAAATATGGAGGTGGAAAAATTATACTTTGGGGGTGTCTTTCTGCTAAAGGGACAGGGCAACTTCACCGCAACAAAGGGACGATGGATGGGGCCATGTGCCCTCAATTCCTGAGTGAGAACCTCTTTCCCTCAGCCAAGGTATTGAAAATGGGTCATTGATGGGTATTCCAGCATGACAATGACCCAAAACACACAGCCAAGGCAACAAAGTAGTGGCTCAAGAAGCACATTAATGTCCTGGAGTGGCCTAGCCAGTCTCCAGACCTTAATCCCATAGAAAATATGTGGAGGCAGCTGAAGGTTCGAGTTATCAAACATCAGTCTTGAAACCTTAATGACTTGGAGAGAATCTCCAAAGAGGAGTAGAACAAAATCCCTCCTGAGGTGTGTGCAAACCTGGTGGCCAACTACAAGAAAAGTCTGACCTCTGTGATTGCCAACAAGGGTTTTGCCACCAAGTACTAAGTCATGCTTTGTGAAGGGGTCAAATACTTATTTCACTCATTAAAATGCAAATCAATTTATAACTTTTTTTTCTGGATATTTTGTTGTTATTCTGTACAAAATCAGCAAGGGATCAAATACTTTCTTCCCTCACTGTAAGCCTGGCATTATTACTTTCTGAGTCACCAACCCGAAACAAACATAAGCATCAGTTATGTCAGCGACAAGTCAGAAGTTTTATGATATGAAATGTTGAGGTAACATTCTTTAAAATAGCCAATAAAAAGGTATTACTTTCTTCATCAACCTGCTCTAGAAAACAAATACTCTGGGCAACACACTTTACATTACTCTGTTGTTTTTATGCAAGGCTCTTTGAACAGAAAAATTTAAATGTATCCATTGTAGTGTATAATACAGAATATACACAAACCTTCTCCATAACTTGCTTGGACATAGAAGAAGACTCTATTGTGTAAATCTGCAAGTAAAAAAACAACAAAAACACACATTATTGAAGTGTGTTAAAAAAAATACTGAACAAACAGATCACAAAGTGCATATCGAAGCAACATAAGCTTTTGAATGATACCACTACTAAAGTAGAAACTAGAGGTGCACTGAATATAATTTTGCCTAAACCGAAAATTTAGGATGCACCTAGCCGAATCCGAAAAGTCGTTTTTTTTTAAAATATATTTTTTATATATAAAAATGTATCATATTCGGCATAATATCAGGAATTTAAATGAATATAAATTTATTGTCAGCCATTATCGGTACCTTTAGAGCAAGAAAAATGCATCTCTTTAAGCACAGTAAAATTGTGGTAAATTCGCGTGTTTTCAGCGCCATTGTCGGCACCTTTTTCTCTATTGGCATAATGCAGAAAACTCCATTTTCAGCTGATAGGTTTCGGCCGCTGAAATTCAGTTCATCTCTAGTAGAAACTTCTTATATCTGCCTGTTTCAGAAGGTATATGCATATCTCACAATTACAATTCAAACATTAAGAGTTTTATTTCATATTTTGAAATAGTGGGAAGAGTCACAGGAGTCATCTCCGTCTGCTCCATGGGTCAACTCTGCATCCAGAACAGCTGGTATATAGTTAATTGTAGGTGGTGTGCAATCTACAATTGCACACCACCTACAGCGGTTTCAGGTTTGTTGGTCATTATTATTGCAGTGTAAACCTTCTATGGAGCAGGACTTGGAGCCCAACGAGACAATACAACCAAAAAGGTTATGGTGAGCCACAGAAAATTGTACAAGAATCAGAAAAGCTCTGCAATCAAAGGTCAGTAGAGCCCACTTAAAACAGAAAGCAACTACATGTCTCACTTTCCTAAAATCTTATACCATCTGTCCCCCCCAAGGCCTTCCTCCTTCCTACCTTTCTGTGGGGGTCCCCCAAGGCTCGGTTCTTGGACCCCTTCTCTTCTCTATCTACACCTCCTCCCTTGGCCACTTAATAACTGCCCACGGCTTCCAATACCACTTATACGCTGATGACACCCAAATCTATCTGTCTACTCCTCACCTCACTCCTTCAGTCTCCTCTCGCATTACTAACTTACTAACTGACATATCAGCACGGATGTCGCACCACTTCCTTAAACTAAATCTCTCTAAAACTCTGAGCTATTAATATTCCCCTCCGCCCGTGCCCCCCTCCATGACTTTTCCATCAAAATCAACAATGCAACCATCAGTCCCTCCCCTCACGCCAGGGTACTAGGTGTAATCCTAGACTCTGACTTGTCATTTCAGCCTCAAATCCAATCGCTGTCAAAAGTTTGTAGAATTCACCTCCGTAACATCTCTAAAATTCGCCCTTTTTTAACAAATGAAACCACCAAGCTCCTCATTCACTCCCTTGTTATCTCTCGCCTTGACTATTGCAACTCCCTTCTCATTGGCTTACCTCTCCATAGGCTATCCCCTCTTCAGTCTATCATGAATGCTGCTGCCAGACTTATCCACCTTACCAACCGTTCAGTGTCTGCCAACCCTCTACTTCAATCCCTACACTGGCTCCCAATCACCCAGCGAATTAAATTCAAAATTCTAACCACAACATACAAAGCCATTCACAACTCTGCCCCAAGCTACATCACTAATCTTGTCTCCAAATATCACCCAAATCGACCTCTCTGCTCTTCTCAAGACCTCCTGCTTTCAAGCTCTCTCATCTCCTCCTCCCATGCTCGTCTCCAGGATTTCTCCAGAGCCTCTCCCATCCTCTGGAACTCGCTACCTCCATCTATCCGGCTATCCCCTACTCTTGCTACCTTCAGGCAATCCCTGAAAACTCATCTCTTCAGGAAAGCCTATCACGTCTCCAACTAATCTCCTACCACTTCCACCAGCTCATTCCCCACAGTTACAACCTTTTGTACCACCTGCCCCACCCTATTAGATTGCAAGCTCTTCTGAGCAGGGCCCTCCTAATCCTATTGTATTGTATTATAACTGTATTGTCTCCCTTTTTATATTGTAAAGCGCTGCGTAAACTGTTGGCGCTATATAAATCCTGAATAATAATAATAATAATTAAAAGGAGAAGTTGGCCCTACTTCTCCTAAGAGTTACAGGAGTGCACTTAGTTCTGCACTCCTGTGACCCATATTCAACCAACAGTAGGCTAAAGTCCGCAGTCTGCTGATGTCACTCGAACAATACAAAGGGGTCCGGAATGTAAACCTGACATGACAGGAAGTTTAAAAGAATAAAAACTGTAATGAAATGTATTGGATCGAACAAGTAATAAATTGTCTAATGGAATAGACATTCCCAGATGAATCAGAAAAAGAGGACTGACCGTGTGGTATGGAGTGGTATGGATTGGCATGTGTTGCGTGTTTATTACACATATATACGTATACACATACATCCTTTTTTCTTTATTTTTCCTTTTTTATTGATATTTGGATATCACCCCCCCTCACAAACTGATTTTCTTTCGATTTTGGTTTTTTGTTTCTTATGCGTCCATGTTCCACTGGTCTCGGCTCCTGCTCTGCCCAGCGTCTCCATACCAGCTTCTGAGTGTGGCTCCCGGAGTTCAGCAAGCTTCTCGTACTGTCGACTCCTTCCCACAGCAGTGATTAGCCCAACGGAGCCCCCCTAAGATCTGTGGACGGAGCCTACATCCATCGGGCCATCCGCCCACTCCCAGGCGTTCCAGCCATCCATTCCACCAGGCACAGCTGTAGCCTCTACCTGAGTTATGAGTGGCAGTGAATTAATTTCATTCTTTTGCTAGGCTATGGATGTTGTTTTTTTGGGATTAGTTCATTACAGTTTTTATTCTTTTAACTTCCTGTCATGTCAGGTTTACATACCACACTAGTGCTTCCCCTTTGTATTGTTCAACTGTGGTCTCGTCTGGTCTCATGAGATTGGGAGCAGCAGCCGGCTATTAACCCTCCATACCCACCTAACTGGACACTTCCATGCGCTAGGACTTTTGTTGGTTTTTGCTGATGTCAATCAGCTGCTCCAGACTCTGGAGGGATCCCGATTTCAATGTCGGGATCCACCCAGATGCCTGAGTGACAGCTGGCTCAGCCTCTCAGCACACCGCTCCCACCCCCTGCACAGCCCGGCACTCCAGTGAGAGCTGGGGGGGCAGAGCAGAGAGCCCTGGACTGACAGTCGCTGTCTCTTTGCAGCCTGAAGACTGAGAACTGAGCAAACAGCAGTGTTTAATTGCTCAGTTCTCAGCCTTGGAGGCAGCAGGGAACAGATGCTGTATCCACCTAGGTGAGTATGTGCAGTATGTTTATTTTTTTTTAAATCCCATACTTCTCTTTAAAGCTCACGCATCACATTAGAAAATCAATGCGGACATTAAGGCCCTTTTCACACTGGGGCGGGGGCGGCATTAGCGGCGCTTTACAGTCGGTATTCGGCCGCTAACGGGGGAGGCCCCGCTAGCGGCCGAGAAAGGGTTAAAAACCACCGCAAAGCGCCTCTGCAGAGGCGCTTTGCTGGCGGTATAGCCACGCTGTCCCATTGATTTCAATATGCAGGAGCGGTGAAGGAGTGGTGTATACACCGCACCGAAGATGCTGCTAGCAGGACTTTTTTTCCCATCCTGCTAGTGCACCGCTCCAGTGTGAAAGCCCTCGGGGCTTTTACACTGGAGAAACAGCAGCGGCTGTTTCGGGTCGGTTTGCAGACGCTATTTTTAGCGCAATAGCGCCTGCAAACCGCCCCAGTATGAAAGGGGCCTAAGACTAAAAGACAGCAGAGCCAATCTCAACTTCTGCATAAAATTAAAGATTTGTTTATACTGTGGGATGCCTGTATCTCTGGATCAATTCATCACATGTCATTTTTTTTTTTACTTTAGATATTCACCAAAACGGTTACAGACATTACCTGAGCTGCTCCAATAGAATAAGCCAGCAAGGGAAGCAAACTGCCATCACTTATACACAAGCACACAGAGCTTGGTTTCAGGATCTGCATGAGTGAAAAAAAACAAAAAACACTACATTAGAGCAAAGAAAAATAGAATTAAATTCTCCCTCTTTTCTTTTAGAGACACTAGTGCCCTGTATTTCACTAGTTTACCATCTTCATTCTGCAGTGCGATAATACAAAAACATGGGGGAGGTTTGGCACAGCTTCAACATTGCTGGTTAGTCACTTAGATAGAATTGGTGCAGAATGCTCAAACCTAGAAGTTGTCCATGCAATTATTCCATATATGGGCTTCATAGAACGTAAAAGTCAAAGTTCCACTTCTTAAAAGTGGAACTTTTTATTGTTATTTTGGAAGCGGGTACCTTATTTTGACAGATACCCACTCCCACTAACTCTTTCTCACCTAGGTGAGAATAGTAGAAGTTCAGCCCCCCTCCCCACCTGCAACCTGCTGGCATATGTTGCATGTTCCAGGAGAATGCGGGACCTTTCTGAAAGCTCAGCACAGTTCGAGCAGCCACCATCTCACAGTCAAGATGATGGGATCAGGGACCTGGAGATGGGCTCTGGTGAAGACAGTGCTGGATCCCTGGACTTGTGTCTGTTTTTAAAAGTCAGCAGCTACAGTATTTGTAGCTGCTATTTTTTTTTAACCTAGTATAACCTAGTACCCATTTCTCTTACTAGAAATAGGTAAGTCTATTAGACTGTCAAAAAAACAGTTGGTGCACCACAGTATCATAGGCCGTTTCGCCTTTGAAAAAACTATAATTTTACATAAATTTTTTGTATTATTTGTATAATCTGATTTTTACAAATAATCATCTAATATAGGGTGCTTACAAAACATGTAAGCTGTAGAAAATAATGGGATTTCTAACAACAAAGCCCAGCATAACCTGCTCACTTGTTGACTGCCTCTGTCCAAAACAGCTAGAGATAGAGGTGGGGAATAATCCGCCTGTGAAACATCCCCAGATGTCTGTTTTGTGAGCTGAAATATACAACCACGATCCCAAAAATGTTGGTACTCTGTAAAATCGCCATAAAAACAGAATGCAATGATTTGTAAATCTCATAAACCCAAACATTCCTCCCCCAAAACTCCAGCAACTGGTCTCCTCAGTCCCTAGATGTTTACAGAGTGTTATTAAAAGAAGAGATAATGCTACATAGTGGTAAACATGGCCCTGTCCCAGCTTTTTTTGAGACGTGTTGCTGCTGTCAATTTCATAATTACTTTTTTTTCTTAAAATGGTACAGTTTAGACATTTGATATGTTTTCTATTTTCTATTGTGAATAAAATATGGGTTTATTAGAATTGGAAATAGGAGTGCACTAGAAAATAAAATTATACAGGCTAGTCCCTTTCAATTTCTGCTTAGCTGAGCAGACAGGATACATTTTAACTACTTTGTATTCTTATATCAAAAGATTACTCAATTATTAAAAGCAACGATTTCAAGCACTAAGAGGCATGCAAAAATTGCATTATGTGCGGCAAGGTGTGTTGGATTTGATTCTCAGCTTTTGACTACATATTGTAAGTACTTTGAAGCTAAGAAGCCTTATAGAACAGAGGTTTAAACTATGTAAAGGCAAGCTACCTGTTATTACAGTGGCAACCATTCCACATCTTCATTACCTTCCTCAAGGCGGCTTTATACTTCGCCATCCTTCCCTGGTCGTTTAGTTCTCCGAAGCGTGTACGATTCCAAATGATATGAGCTCCGCAGTGACACACCGGACGCTCATCTGATACTAAACTGCTCTTCTCCAGGCTGCAATAAAGAGGCTTAATTATCACAAATGCACTTTCAATTCTGCTCCCAATAAAAACAAAAGCATGTTTTCAATTCTAGATTGTGGCACACATGAAATTGTAATATAACCATCTGCAACCTTATATAGCAACCTAAACAGCGAATATGTACTAAACAGCATAACCAGCTTGCATTAATTTAGTTAAGCCAATCTGTGATAAATTGTTATAGTTGCTTGGAACTACTGCACATCACTATGACTATCTGCTGCTCTCACTGAAAACCAGGGATCCTCTCACTGACTCAAACATCAGTGGGAGGAATCACTGTAAGAGTCAGTGTTAGGAATCACAGCGTATGGTGAGGGGAGCAGATATAGGACATAGCCATTATATTTCTCTCAGTACAAGTTGTGTTTGATGTTAAATTCTTGGATGCTAAAGCTGGCCATAGATGGATTGAATCTCGGCCAGTTCAGCAGGGACTGGCAGGGATTCGATCCATCTATGGGCAGGCTGCTTGTACTGAAGTCAATCCATCGATCAAATTCAGTACAACCAGCCTTTCAGAATTTTTGCATGCGATCTATGCCATTGGCTTTAGCAGCCGGCAGTGATCATTGTGTTCTGCTGGCAGGGAAGGCTCCCTGCTGGCAGAACACAATAATGCTGCGAGGAGGATTCCCCTTTTAACACTGACTATGTTGATGGCGGAATTGATCGATTTCCTTTCCTTCCACCTGTAGTGGAAGGAAAGAAAATTGTATCATCTATGGCTTGTCTAAGAATTATTTTTGTTGTAGAGAGTCTTTAAATAACAAGTGTAGTTTTGCACATACAGACTCTTTGTGGTGAAGGGGGGCTTCAATATGTGCCAGGTCAGGCCTCTCCTGTGCTACAAGAAAAGATCAGTATGCAATACACATCTTTATGTAAAATCTTTTGTATTTAAAAATAAATAATGCAGACATAAAGCCTGTTCTGCAGTGACTGCTTCCTAAGGAAACAAAATTCAACAGGTAAAGGCATGTGGCAGATATAAGTTCTCTGTCTCCAAGATCTCACTTTCAATATTGAAACAATTGAACAAACAGTCTGAACTGTCCGATTACAATCCACCAAAACAATAGAAATTGTGTTTTGTGGTGCACCGAGCCAGCCCCTCCCACCAACAAAGTTACATAGTAGGCGAGTTTGAAAAAAGACACAACTATGTGTGTGATTATATGTCAGTATTACATTGTATATCTCTGCATGTTGCGGTCCTTCGGTTGCTTATCTAATAGTTTTTTTTAAACTTGACCTGTCTGCATTGCATAGAGAAGTACAAAGACCTAGTGATGACATCACAATCTAAAATACGGAATGTAATGAAAACAGGAAGGTTTTATTTCATACTTATATTAGCCTGACGAGGGGGGAAAGGAGAGCCAGCGAAAGCAAAATATAACCAAATTAAACATCAGCTTTAAAGCAGTATTAAACCCAAAATATATATTGCAGCTTACCAATCCTCCCAAGATGTGGTGGATGCAATATTTTTATTTTTTAGGCTTTTTTCCTTTATTTCTCCTGGTAATCCAGCCACTAACACACTTTCGGTCTTAGGAAGTCTGAACTCTGGATGAAGTAGTAAAGCAGACACCTTTGGACAGCAGCATTGTCAGTTTTGGGAGAGGTAAGCATTAAGCTAGCAGATTTAGATAGACTTTACTAAACAAAGTTAAGCTGAACTCCAGATAACGCTTTATAAGCAGTTGTAGCAAACATTTTTTTCCCCCCTTTCGGGATAAAAGTTTTAAATAAATTAATAAAAGTTGATCATTGTAAGAACCCCTTCCAGTGGTAAAAGGTTTGTCTAAACACTAACTGCTACTTTGTATGACCAGCTTGGTCTGTTAAGAAGAAAAATATCACATTTACTGGCTGGATCACTAGACGAAAATAAAGAAAAAAACAAAAAACAATTGCAGCCACCAAATCTGAGAATTGGTAAGCTGCAATTACATTTTTGTTTTTGCGTTTAACACCGCTTAAAATTTTATCACATAATATCAACAGAAAATTAACAATGTCAATTGTGACTATGCTGCATATTCAATATTCAATAATTACCCAGGTTTTATAAGCTTGTACCATACACAATAGTCATCTTGATAAGCTGTGAGACAGAGCTCTTCCCCCAATGTCACCTTTCGCTCCTCAGGCAGGAAATACACGCACTGCATCCAGTGATCCCGCCACTAGAAATTTATATATAAAAAAAACAAAAAAAAAAAAAAACAAAGAAAAAACAAAAACGTTTTACACAACACAATACCCTATAACACAGTTTTCAACCAATACCTAACAAGTGAGGAGACACCTTTAACCAGTTGCTGACCACCCCACATACATATACTGCGGAGCGGTGGCTCTCCTGCGCGAAGTCAAGTACGTGATTTTGTTCATCCGCCGGCAACCAGCTCCTGCTGTGATTGCACACTGGGAGCTGGGACCCGCCGATCGATGACTTTTTAACTAAAAATATGTAGCAGAATACATATTGGCCTAAATTGGTGAAGAAATTTGATTTTTTTACATTTTTTTTATTGGATGCGTTTTATAGCAAAAAGTAAAAAATATTGTTTTTTTTTTTTTTTTTAATTGTTGGCCTTTTTTGTTTAAAGCGCAAAAATTACAAACCGGAGAGGTGATCAAATACTACTAAAAGAAAGCGCTATTTGTGGGGGAAAAAAAAGGACATCAATTTTGTGTACAGCATCACACGACCGTGCAATTGTCAGTTCAAATAATGCAGTGCTGTATTGCAAAAAATGGCCTGGTCATGGGGGGGAGGGGGTGTAAACCTTTTGGGGGGCTGAAGTGGTTAAATGCCAAAAATTTTATACTTTCTGACTGTAAATTATCAGTAAAAAAAATTTTTATGTTTAAACTGCAACATTTTATAAAAGTGCCTACTATGACAGTTTCATCACTTACCGGGACAGGATGGTCAGTGGGATATAGCCACCCCGGCTTCATAGTACAATTGATTGTGCCTTCAGGATCCATATCTATGTCCCACCATGACAGAACAACCTGGGCGGCACCATCGGCCACAGATGTAAATGTCACAGGATGAATGACAGTGGCACTGCTGACCTGCTGGCTGAAATCCACTCTGCAAACAGAGAAAGGGGTGAGAGTGACACAAATGTATTCTCATACACATTTTATATTTAGGCTCGGTTCACACTGCGGCAACTTGTCATGCTTACGTGAGAGGTCAAAGTCGTATGACAAGTTGCACCCCATTAACCACTTTTACCCCCTTCCTGCCCAGGCCAATTTTCAGCTTTCAGTGCTGTCACACTTTGAATGACCATTGTGCAGTCATGCAACACTGTACCCATAAGAAACGTTTATAGTTTTTTTTTTTCACACAAATATTAGGATTTTTTCTACAGCTTACCTGTAAAATCCCTTTCTTGGAGTACATCACAGGACACAGAGCAGTCATTACTATATGGTTATACGCCACCTACTGGTGAATGGACACTGGTAAATCAATCAAGAAGTCCTCCCCTATATAACCCCTCCTACACAGGAAGTACCTCAGTTTTGTAGAAAGCAATAAATTTCCCAGACAAGAGGGGAGGGATCTCTGTGTTTTCCGTGATGTACTCCAAGAAAAGGATTTTACAGGTAAGCTATAGAAATAAATCCTAATTTCTTTATCGTACATCACGGAACACAGTGCAGTAATTACTATACGGGACGTCCCCAAGCAATGCCCCTGAGGGGAGGGAGACCTCATCGCTGAAACTGCCACTATTACGGTTTGTAATACGCTGAGACCAAAGGCAGTCTCCTCCATGTACTTGACATCCACCTGGTAAAAACCATGTGGATGTATAAACTTAAAGACCATATAGCAATCTTGCACACCTGGACCACTGACACCTGATGGCGGATGGCCCAAGATACTCCCACACACCTGGTAGAGAATCTCTCCCCAGAATTAAATGGGATTTTTCTCATTAAAATCATAGGCATGATTGATAAACTGGCAGATCCACTGCTAAACATTCGACCCGGATGCCGCCTGCCCTTCCAGGGCTCTTCTGGCTGCACAAATCAGGATTCCTGACCTGTGCCGACAACTCAAGTAGACCCTGAGCGTCTGAACTACCTCTAGAGTAGGTAGCGATCTTTCTCCTGCTGACTGTGGATTAGAAGAAAAATAAAAAAAGCAAGACACTGTCCTGATTCAAGTGAAAACTAGAAACCACTCTAGGCAATAGAGATGGATTAGGACGCAACATCACCTTATGATGTGTGACCAAGAACGGCTCCTTGCATGAAGAAGCCACCAGCTCTGACACTCCAAGTGATAACAAACAAAGAATCCATCTTCTGAGATAAGGGACTAACAGTCTCCCAATTGGTCCAAAAAATGGCATTTGCAAAGACAGCCAAGAGCGAATCAGAGTCCCAAGGAGAAGAGTGGCCTGACACGTGGGAATATCTACGCTACACACTGTATAAAGTGTATACCATTTAATGCAACTAAGACTAAGCACATATGTGCTTATTTACAGTAAACTGTATACATATGTATACAGTTTAAACTAAGCATATATGTATGCAGTATAAATGAAAACCAGCCAGTGTGCGGTTAAGCAATATGTATTTATGGAGGCATGCGTTTATGGAAGCATGTAGGTATGTTTTTAAGCAAATATGGGTTTAGGCAATACACGAAAGCGCGTGTCCATGCAAGCATGCACTTACGCAATACGTTTCCATGGAGACATGCATTTACAGAATAAGCAAGCATGCTTTAATGAAACGTGTTTATGCAACATTTATTACGCCACAAGCATCTATTCAAACATGTGTCTATGCACCATGTGTTTATGCAAACATGCATCCACGCAAACACGCATACACACTTATGTCCACACATATGCTTATAAAAACCTGCGTTTATGCAACATGCGCCCACGCAGACACGCCGTTGCAGCCAGCATTGGGAGGCTGAATGCTGGGCACCGCCAGCTTATCATGCATGGGGGCGAACATGTGCCTATGCAGGCTTGTGTTCTCTGCAAGTAAGCAAGCATGTATACTATGCTGCACATCCACATCCTTTTTCACACCTGGGCCCATACTAGTTATGGTCAGGATTAGCCAAGTAAACAGGCATCCAATGCATCCTCTATGCTGTTTCAACAGCCTAAGGCCTCTTCCATACCTGTGCGACCCGTCCTGCGACTTGGGACTGCAAGGTAGCCTGACAAGTCGCTCCCCATGATTTCCAATGAGTACACTTCACATCTGTGCGTCTTCAAGTCGCAGCGACCTCAAAACAGCCCCTGCACCACTCCGGTCCGACCTTGGAACGACTTGAGGTCCATAGACCTCAAGATTACACAGGCACTGCTTCATGTCGCTGAAAAATCACATTAAAGTTGCGGCCAAAATGCGACTTTCAAGTCGCACAAGTGTGAAAGGGAGCCCAAAACTAAGCTACTGTAGACCCAATGCATGCTATTCTTATGCAACGTCTATGCAAAACATACGTTTATTCAAGCATGCGTTTAGGCAATAAACTTGCAAGCATGTATACTATGCTGCACTTGGCTCCATACTAGAGCTGCACAATTAATTGTTAAAAAATCGTGATCTCGATTCACCTCCCCTGACAATCTCTCCTGCAGAGGTTGCAGATTCTTTCATATAAACAAGTGGAGAGACTACTATTTGCTCACTCAGCTGTCAAAAAAAAAACATCCGAGCATTCTGCCAAGTCTTTAACTTGAAACATTGTAACTAAACTTCCTTCTTAGATCAAAGGGATAGAACTTCTGTGTAAATAAATAATCTGGGCAGTCTGCCATGTTTTCAACAACATGTAAATGCAGGAAGTTTAACCACTTCTAAAAAATTTTTCTGACCTTTCTTAAGTTAAAATCAATATTTTTTGCTAGAAAATTACTTGGAACCCCCAAACATTATATATATTTTAGCAGAGATCCTAGGGAATAAAATGACAATTGCTGCAATATTTTATGTCACACTGTATTTGCCCAGCGGTCTTTCAAATGCAATTTTTTGGGAAAAAATACACTTCAATGAATAAAAACAGTAAAGTAAAGTTAGCCCAATTTTTTTTGTTTTAATGTGATGATGATGATGTTACGCCGCGAGAATCGTGAGAGAATCGTGATCTATCTTCTTAGCCAGAATTGTGCAGCTCTACTCCATACTAGTTTAGCATCTATTCAACTGCACCAGGCCCCATACTATCTTTGTGCCAAATCCACAATATTCTGGAGACCCCACACTTTAAAGTGCACTGCTAGGGGTGTATCGACTTTCAGTTGTACAGGCCCCCAGGATTAAGAAGTAAGTAAGCAGTATATAATCTGACTTGTCTGGCCACACATTTCCCCCATAGTAAGTACTCACACTTCACTAGTATCCATGGGCTGGTGTTATGTCTCCAGGGGCCCCACCTGGTATTCCCAGGACCACATGGCTTTCCTAACATGGCGGCCCTTCCACTTCCTGCCTATATAAAAAAAATAAATAGGCACAATAGGCACTGAGTGACATGCGCCCTCTAGTGGCTGGAGGAGAAACAGCAGCCCACACGACTAATGCCCCGTACACACGGTCGAACATTGATCGGACATTCCGACAACAAAATCCTAGGACTTTTTCCGACGGATGTTGGCTCAAACTTATCTTGCATACACACGGTCACAGAAAGTTGTCGGAAAATCTGAACGCTCTGAACGCGGTGACGTAAAACACATACGTCGGGACTATAAACGGGGCAGTGGCCAATAGCTTTCATCTCTTTATTTATTCTGAGCATGCATGGCACTTTGTCCGTCGGATTTGTGTACACACGATCGGAATTTCCGACAACGGATTTTGTTGTCGGAAAATTTTATATCCTGCTCTCAAACTTCGTGTCGGAAAATCCGATGGAAAATGTGTGACGGAGCCCACACACGGTCGGAATTTCCGACAACAAGGTCCTATCACACATTTTCCGTCGGAAAATCCGACCGTGTGTACGGGGCATAAGAAGTACACTGCATAATTAAACAGCACACTTCCCCCATTGGCCACTGGGAGAACAGACAGTCAGAGCTCTTTTTTTTTTAAAGAGAAACTGCAAAAATACAGACTTACCATTCCTGCTGCAGGACTCTGAACATAACAGGAGTCCAATCTTACCCATCACGGCGAGCTTTGTCATAAAAGACCTTCAGAGACTGGGTCCCCCTTAATCTGGGGTCCACTTCCGTTGACCTGTATAGCACCCTGCCGGAAAGAACCTTGTTCAGAACAAACACTGCACAGGGTTCCATTACGCCGGGTCCAGCGCCAGAAGGCTACATTACAGGCAAAAACTCGAGGAATCTTCTCTCTTTCTAATGAGGCTCGGGTACCATCCATTTTGGCTGATAGCTTTTTCAAATGGATCCGATTGAAGTCCATGATTCTTAATAGAACCGTCCAGACCTCCAAGTATGCTCCAAGAGCACATGACACTTCAGTGACCATCCACCTTACAGACACTGGCAAAAAAAATTGAGGTACTTCCTGTGTAGGAGGGGTTATATAGGGGAGGATTTCTTATTTGATTGATTTACCAGTGTCCAGTCACCAGTAGGTGGCATATAACCATATAGTAATGACTGCTCTGTGTCCCATGATGTATGATAAAGAAAAGAGATTTATTTTGGTGGTATTTAATCACCACTGGGTTTTTAAAAAAATTTTTTATAGTTTATTATAAAATTTTGCAAACGGGTAATTGTTCTCCTTCACTGATGTGCACTGATGTGCGCTGATGAGGCTGATCTGATAGGCACTGATGAGTACTGATAGGTGACACGGATGAGCACTGATGAGGCAGCACTGGTGGGCACTGATTGGCAGCACTGGTTGGCACTGATAATCAGTGCCCTGTCCCTTTAATCAATGTCCCTTTAAACACAAGCCAGTTATTGGCTCTCCTCATGTCGTCAGCGTGAGGAAAGAAAACCGGCTTGTTTTTACTTCCGTTATCTGACTTGTGTTTACTTCTGTGATCAGCTGTGATTGGACACAGCTATACATGTGGTAAAGGGCCGCTGTGATTGGCCCTTTACCCCAATCTGATCAGCTGAATCCGAAGGACTCAGTGATCACAGAGTGCGCGGGCATCGCGATCATGGGAGGGCGTCCCTGTACACCCTCCTGGCAAATTAAGCCCAAGCTGTAGCCGTCTTTCGGCTATAACGCGGGCAGGAAGTGGTTAACTGCAATGGAACCGATTTAATTGGTGTGCCTCAAGGCACAGCGACTTAGAAAAAAGTTCCTCCACTACTTTGGGGTGACTTAATCACAGCCTGTTTGACTTCTGTTAAGGAAGTCGCAAGCAAGCTGCAGTCGCGTGAAAGTCGACTAAAGTCGCACCTTAAGTCATGCAACTTTCCGGTCACGGCAGTGTGAACAAAACCTAAAAAGGTCCTTTTACTATCATCTGAGTAATACACATCCTTCAGACTAAAAGTCATAAAGGGATGCAGTACCCCCAATACTCAGTTCTCCATACTAGCACTTGAGACTCGTTTCGTTAATGTAAAAGCCATGGAAACTATTGCGTTTAAAATGATTATATGAGATTTATTTGGATTTTCTAAAAATGTATTTTAGTAGAGTAAATACAAAATACTACGTATAAATATAGAATATTTACAGTGTTCAGCCAAGAGGTGGAGCTCCAGAGTCCTCTGCAGCATGTTTTCTGCAGCACTTTATTTCTAAGCTGTAAAAAGAATGAGGGGCATTTATGAACGCAGCATTGCTCTATTTCCAGATGTTACACCAAGCGAACATGTGCCAATCATTCGTAGCTCCTATTCAACCTTGTGCAGCTGAACGTTTTCAAGTACCGTGCAACTTTCTGTTTTCTAACATCTGCTTAATGTGATAAACTGACCTTAGGTAGATATTCTTAGATCCTAATTAATCACTTGAAGACCAGGCCTTTTTTGACACTTTTGTTTACATGTAAAAATCTGCATTTTTTGCTAGATTTTTTTTATTAAAAGCAGAGGCTCTAGAGAATAAAATGGTGGATTTTGCAATTTTTTGCAAACGCTATTTTTTTTTTTAACAAATACAATTTTTAAAATTTTAATGTAAAAAAAAACAAAAAAACACAGTGTTTTGGTAAAATATAAAAGATGTTACGCCGAGTAAATAGATACCAAACATGTCATGTTTTAAAATTGCGGACACCAGTGCAACGGCGACAAACGACCTAAATTTTACTATAGGTGACCCTTTAAAAGCCTTTACAGGTTACCACTTTAATTTGTGATCAAATGCTTCTCATTTTAAAAAAAGGCAATAGGTAAACCGGAAGTGATGTCAGGTCAATGCTTCCGGGTTACTACATCACAGAGCCGAACAAAGCCGCATTTTTGGCCTTTGTTCAGCTCTGCGATCAGGCAGTGGAAGCGCTTGGTAGTTGACCGGGGCCCCTGATGGGAGGGGAGATCCCTGTAAAGCCGTCGCAGAAGGCATTTTGGGGGGGGGGGGGTGTCGGTGGAATTGCGTTTACAAGGCAGCCGACCGCCGCCTCTAAAAACGGTGCCGGAATGATGCCTACATCATCCCGGTATAACTACTTGAAGTCCATTGGTCAGCAAGTGGTTAATTTATTAGAACAAATTTGTGGTAATATCCCAATGGGGTGTCTATGCGATGGGGGGGGGTTTAAGTTTGAAAATCAGAGCGCCACACAAAGACTTGGGAATCCAAAATTAAGTTGAATTCCAAAACTATAGCAGGTGCTACATCCAACGTGTTTCAGGGACCACACATTACCCTCATCATCAGGGCCAAAACTTTAAATGTAAACATATAATCAAACATTCACTGAACTAAATAGTGCATAAAAAGAGTCCTCAAAAAAGTTATCAGTATATTTCTGAGATTACAAAATAGAAATAAAAATGCTGCGCCAACTCAAAAAGAAAAAAAAGAGGAAAGAAAAACAGGGCAGCTAACACAACAATCAGAGTTGCCTAGGCGGCCAAGCAACGGAAGGAGGAAGAGGGACAGGAAGTACCTGTCTAAACCAGGTATCCACCCTTCCACTCCTAAAAAAAATGTCATGCCAAATGTGGCATGTAAGGGGGAAAGGAGTGCTTAAAGCGAAAGTTCCACATAGTGTAATTCCAACGGATTTACACTATGTGGAAGTTTTTTTCTTGTTTCCTTTACACTCTCCCCTCCCCATCTTTGGGTCATCACTAGTACAGATTTTTGGGGGTTATACCTTAGTTTCCCCCATAGTTGGGCCTGGGCTATGTTTTATTGTCGCTTACAGTGACTCTAGAATTACCAGTACAGCTTCCCAATATATTCCATGAGCGCCACACTTTGCCGTTTTACATATTTCTGAGATTAACTGTGTACAGCACACTATCTGCAAACTCAGATAACACTTACCTAAAACACTTACCTGCTGAAACCTATAGCTAAAATCATGTAGTTTATGATCTTGGAATTTGATGGCCATATGTATGCAAACCTTGCAAAATGATCTCAGTTATGTAAAACAGTTACACGTGATTGTAAATGTATTTGACCAATCTGCGATTGTCTTCCAGTTTTTGGACATTTGTTGCAAGTGTAATGAACTAGACTGGCAGAAATATTACAGCAATATGTTGCATAAATAAGAAGTGATGTGGATCACTTTTTCAAGAATTATCTGAAAATTATTTCTTAAAGCAGAGTTCCAGTGGAACTTTTGCTTTAAGCACTCCTTTCCCCCTTATATGCCACATTTCGCATGAAATTTTTTTTTAGGGGTGGAAGGGTGGGTACCTGGTTTTGACAGGTACTTCCTGTCCCTCTTCCTCCTTCTGTTGCTTGGCCGCCTAGGAGACTCCTTGTCTCCCCCTAGGGGGCCCCTCCCTCTCTGCAATCTTCTGGGACACGTCACAGGTCCCAAAAGTTTACCTGGCCACTAGGAGAGCGTGGCTTGCGCATGTGAAGTGCGCGCCCGGCTGTGAAGCCGCAAGCTGTCACAGCCTGGTGCCCACAGTAGTAATGCCGGCACCGCGGAGAGGAGGGGAGAGAGGAGCGAGGCTTCGGGTGTCCGCATCGCTGGACCGTGGGACAGGCAAGTGTCTGTTTATTAAAAGTCAGCAGCTACACTTTTTGTAGCTGCTGACTTTTAATAAACTGAAAAAAGACAAACTCCTCTTTAAATGCTTTTAAGGTGAGCTATTTTTAGGCAAGTTGCGACGCCAAGTCGGCAAATCTGTGGCATATTTTCCACGCTTTCGCATAAATAAAATGCTCTCACCTGAAGATGGCCATGATGTCGCTGAGTGTTTTGAAGTCATCTTGGCTCAGCTGGCTAAGCTGGACATCACACACTGATGGAGCTCCGGGACAGGTCTGAATTTCGGCTGGAGCATGGATGAGCCCCTGGTCCAAGTTTATGGGGAATAGCTTATTCCAGCCCCAAAGTCTGCGAGATTCCACCACTAATGCATATATTGTAGCTCGATGAGGCACTGCTTCCCACCGCTCCTGTAAGCATACATCAGAAGAGATGGACAGAAGGAAAAACACAAGTATATAGCTATACAGTATGCACACCATACAGTACTTTCATTGGACCTTAGGTACCACTAATATTACATACTACTTTTGAATGCCAGCAAAGTTAAAGTGATTGTAAAGGCATATCTTTTTTTTTTTTTTTATATATAAAAAAAACGGAGTTACTTACCGGTAACATCCTTTTCCAGGAATCTTTCAGGACAGCACCATAGAGAGACACCGGCTCCTCCCCTCTTAGGAAACACCGCCTTCCAATTCAATATTTAAATCTCATCCTCCCAACGGCCCCTCAGTTCTTCACGAGTTCCTCCGGCCAGCTGGGGAGACACAAGAATACGTCATACAAATCTTTATCTTACCTGACGTTCTCATGCGATGAGTTCTCATAGATAATCAATAACCTGGGTGGGTACTAGTGCTGTCCTGAAAGATTCCTGGAAAAGGATGTTACCGGTAAGTAACTCCGTTTTTCCCCATTCATCTTTCAGGACAGCACCATAGAGAGGATAAGCGAGCACCTTACCTTAGGGAGGGACTACTGCCTGCAGCACCTTACGCCCAAAGGCTTGGTCTTTGGCTGACAGCAGGTCCAATCTGTAATGCTTCACAAACGTGGAAAAACTGGACCACGTTGCTGCTCTACAGCCCACTCTGCTTGAGAAGTTGCCACTGCCCTGGTGGAATGTGCTTTAATACCCTCCGGGGGCTCCAAACCCCCGATTACATAGGCCTGGCTAATGGCCAACCTTAACCATCTGGCTATTGATCGTCTAGAGGCTTTGAACCCTTTCCTAGCCCCTGAAAATAATACAAAAAACGAATCGGATTTCCTAAACTGTTTTGTACTATCCAAGTACTGAAGGATGCACCTTCTAACGTCCAGTTTGTGAAAAATATGCTCCTGTTCCCTCACAGGATTCGAACAGAAGGTAGGTAAAATAATTTCTTGGCCCCTATGAAAACTAGAGGCCACTTTTGGCAAAAAGGCCGGATCCGTTTTAAAAATCAAACGGTCCGGAAAAACCTGAAAAAAAGGCGCCCTAATAGAAAGGGCTTCGAGTTCACTTACTCTCCTTGCTGTGGTGATCGCCACCAAAAACACCGTTTTGAGGGTGATCAACTTCAAGGTACAGGATTCCAATGGCTAAAAAGGATCCCCTGTAAGAGACTGTAAAACTAAGGAAAGATCCCACACTGGGAATGGGGAACTTTTAACAGGCCTCTGTCTGCCTAAAGCTCTAAAAAACCTAGCTACCCAAGGATTTATAGCTAGCGGCTTTTCCAGGAAAACGCTTAGTGCCGATACCTGTCCTTTCAAGGTGCTAAGGGCTAATCCTTTGTCCGCTCCTGCCTGCAGAAACTCTAATACTGCTACAGAACTTTGTACATCGAAGGAGCTTTCTGTGCACCAACTGTTAAAGCGTTTCCACACCTTTAGGTAAATGGCTTGCGTCTCTCTTTTCCTGCAATTTAGGAGAGTTGTTACTAGCCGATCCGAGAAACCTTTGCCCTTCAGCAATTCTTCCTCAGTAGCCACGCTGCGAGGTTCCATCGCTCCACCTGAGGGCAACAGATTGGGCCTTGAGAAAGAAGATCCTCCTGGATAGGCAGAATCCAGGGAGGTTCCACTGTCAGACTCTTCAAGAGAGAGAACCACGGCCTCCTTGGCCAGTGTGGTGCTATCAGAATGAGGGTTGTGTCTTCTAACCGAAATTTTCTCAGAACTGCTGGAATCATCACGGGAGGGGGGAAGGCATAACACTTTGAGAAACGCCAGCTGAGCTAGTGCATCCACCCCGGCTGCTCCGTCCCATCTGTTTAGGGAAAAGAACAGACGAGCTTTTGTATTTGCCTTTGATGCGAAGAGATCCACAGAGGGAACCCCCCACTTCCGAGTAATCATCTCGAAGATGTCCTGGTTCAAGACCCAGTCGCCTTCCTTCAGCATTTTTCTGCTCAGAAAATCTGCCACTTGGTTCTGCTCCCCCTTTAGATGT
Source organism: Lithobates clamitans (assembly GCA_037952925.1). Lineage (NCBI taxonomy): Eukaryota > Metazoa > Chordata > Amphibia > Anura > Ranidae > Lithobates > Lithobates clamitans. The sequence continues at coordinate 2,479,091 of JBBGZY010000494.1, forward strand.
ATTGCAGAAAGAGAGAGAATGCTCCCTTCGGCCCACCTGAGGATGGATTCTGCCAGACCCCACAAGGATTTGCTCCTGGTTCCCCCTTGCCTGTTGATGTAGGCCACCGCTGATGAGTTGTCCGAACGGACCCTCACATGTTGCCCCAGGAGTTCTTTCTGAAAAGCTCTGAGAGCCAACTCTATTGCTCTCAGTTCCCTCCAGTTCGAAGACTTCTTTGCGTCTTCTTTTTCCCAGGTGCCTTGCATCATCTTGGAATCTAGGTGTGCTCCCCACCCTGTGCCGCTCGCATCGGTCGTAACCGTTCTGGACACTGGAAGAACCCACTCCAGGCCCTGTGAGAGATTGGACCCTTTCCTCCACCACCAGAGGGACCTTTTGACCTGACTTGGCACAGATATAAGGGAGTCCAGAGATGCTGGACTGAGGTCCCAGACACTCAGAATAAACAGCTGTAGGGGGCGAAAGTGCAGCCCTGCCCACTGAACTGCCGGAAGCGTGGAAGTCAGTAAGCCCAGTGCTGACATTGCTTTCCTTACTGAGATCTGACTGCTGCCCTGGAGCAGTAATATTGCTCTGTCCACCTTCTGGATTTTTTTCTGCTGGAAGGAACACTTTTTGTTTTGTCGAATCCAGTACATAGCCCAGGAGGGTGACCTTTTGGGCCGGAACCAAACTGGATTTTTCCAGGTTCAAGAGCCATCCCAGGTTTTCTAAGCTGTCTCTTGCTACCTGAAGATCCTGGTACAACTGCTCCGGGGAAGGAGCAAACAGGAGCAGGTCGTCCAGGTACACGACTACAGAGATGCCTCTGAGCCGCAAGAAAGCCAGGACCTCCACCATCACTTTGGTGAAGATGCGGGGGGAAGAGGATAGTCCAAAGGGGAGTGCTTTGAACTGTAGATGAAAGGTTCCTTCCCCAGTTTTCACCGCCAGTCTGAGAAACCTCTGGTAACTTTCTGCGACTGGAATGTGCAGATAAGCGTCCTTTAAGTCTATTGACGCCATGAAGCAATTTGGGGGAAGAAGCGCTTTCACCGAATAGATAGAATCCATCCGGAATTTCCTGTAGGTAATTGAGACATTCAGAGGCTTCAGATTCATGATAAGTCTGAATTTTCCCGAAGGCTTGCGGACCACAAAAATGTGGGAGTAAAAGCCTCTGCCTGTCTCCTCTACAGGAACCCTCACTATCACCTCTTGTTCCTCTAACTCCTGTAGGGAGGATAGAAGAGCTGACGCTTTCTCTGCACACTTTGGCAGCTCGGTGACCAGAAGTCTGTGCTGAGGGGGTTCTGAGAACTCTAGCTGGTAACCTCTTCTTATGATCCCTAACACAAACTGGTTGGAGGTGATCATCTCCCATTGTGGGAGGAAGGCCCCCAATCTTCCTCCCACCGTGGTTACCCCGTCATTGGGTCTTCTTGGGCTGTTCAGGAGGGCGAAAAATCGCCCCTCCCCGCCCCTTGCCCTTCTGCCCCCAAGCTTTTTTCTGCCGCTCTCCTTTTGGGGCTTCAAACTTTCTTTGAGGGCGAAACTTTCTTTTAGCCTGCTCCCCAAATTTCTTTTTAATGGGAAAGGCCTTTTTCTTATCGGCCGTCCGGTCTAAAACGGTCTCTAAACCTGGGCCAAACAAGAGATCTCCTGTGAGGGGAATTCCACAGAGTTTAACTTTAGACGCGCTGTCTCCTTGCCACGTCTTAAGCCATAGGGCCCTTCGAGCCGAATTAGTGAGGGCTGAAGACCTTGCGGACATGCGCACTGATTCGGCGGAAGCGTCCGCAATATACGCTACACCCTTAAGTAGCATGGGGAAGGAAGCCAAAATAGTCTCTTTTGGCGTTCCTGCCTCAATATGCGCCTTTATCTGCGTAAGCCAATATTCCATATTGCGGGCCACTACTGTGACCGCCATGGCAGGCTTAAGGTTTCCCTGTGATGAATCCCAGGACTTCTTTAAGAGAGAGTCCATCCTTCTGTCCATAGGGTCTGCAAGAACCCCCATGTCCTCGAAGGCCAGATCTGTTTGCCTGGAGACCTGAGAAAAAGCAGCATCCAGCCTAGGGGTCTTATTCCAGACTAGAGACTCCCCTTCTGAAAAAGGAAACCTTCGCTTCAAAGCCCTTGAAAAGAAAGGTTTTCTCTCAGGATCTTTCCATTCATTCTTTATGGCCTCAACCAATACATCATGGACTGGGAAATCCTTCCTTTTTTGTTCCCCAAGACCTTTGTACATTTGGTCATGGAGCGATAACACCTTCTTTTCTTCCTGAATTCCCAAAGTGGTGTGAATAGCTCCCAAGAGCTCCTCCACTTCGTCCAGGGAAATCTTATAGTGAGAGGTTTTTGTGGATTCCCCATCCACCTCCTCCACATCCGATTCCCTTTGAGAATCTGAAGCGGTGCTATCTGGCTCCTCCTCAATATCCACTCTGGAGCCCCCTGGTCTCTCTCCACTAACAGAGGGAGTATCCACTGGGCTAGGTGTAACACTCTGCTGCACTGGTAAAGGACTGCTTTGGGCTTGCGGCAACTGGAAGCTAGAAAAGAGTGCTTTAAAGGACTGAAAGGTGCTAGAAAGCTCCTTGACGGATGCAGCAAGATCTGTACCCTGTTCTGCTGCCTGTTCCCTGACCAATCCATCAATGCACTCCTTGCAAAGTGCCTTGGTCCAGGATTCCCCCATACTAGCTCTACAAGAGGGGCATTTTTTCTTTGAACCATGAGGCGACTTGTTTTTCTCTGTGGCTTTCTGAAAAAGAAAGAGAGAGAGAGAGTCGCCATAAATGCCCAATCCCACCAGTGCTTTTACAGAGGACCACCAGGAGTGCCCCCCCAGGACCAACCACCACCAGGGTCCCAGACACACTCCCCTTCCCCCGACCACCAGTGAGGGGAGAACACCCGTGAAGCGATCGGGATTTAGGTAAGGGAACACCACCCCAGGGTTCCACTTACCTTAGCATGGCTGGTGCTACTGTCTCTTGGAGCAGTTCTAGAGACCTCTGTCTCCGACATGTCCGCTGAGGATGGTGGTCGATCGTTTCCCCGATAGCTGACTCTACAGCAAAGCAAGAGGGTCGCACCAGCCAAACGCTCGGTCCGTTTTCTTTCTCCGCGTCCAGAACCGGAAGACGCGGAATCGTCGGAAGTGCCCGCCCTCGCCGGAACTGACGTCCCCCGTCATCCGACCCGGCCATAGAGCTTCAGACGCTGGCTGCTTGAGCAAGCAGGAGAGACTCAGGCACTTCCCACAGCGCCCCCCTGGGCAGAAGAAATACAGACCCCCTTAGCTGTCTCTTTCTCCAAGAGAGGCTGAGGCGCGCTAATTCAGTTTAAAAACAGGTAAGTATGGCTTCCCCAGCCTTTACCTGACTGAATAAAAAATAATAGAGGGAAAGAGCTAGAGAGACCCGACTCCCCCTCTTCCACAGACAGATTGTTTGGCTTCAGCCTCCCTGACTGATCCGCCTCGGTTCCCAAGCAGTGTCTCCCCACCGGAGGAAACACCTGAACTGAGGGGCCGTTGGGAGGATGAGATTTAAATATTGAATTGGAAGGCGGTGTTTCCTAAGAGGGGAGGAGCCGGTGTCTCTCTATGGTGCTGTCCTGAAAGATGAATGGGGAAAACATGTTATACTTACCTGCTCTGTGGAATGCAGCCTGGATCCCCCCCTCTTCTTGGGTCCCCCACTGGCATTCCAGGCCCCCCTTTCCTGGCAAGTGCCCCCACAGCAAGCAGCTTTCTATGGGGGCACTTGTGCAGGCTCGCTCCCGAGCTGCTGCTCTGGGTGTCCATTTACACACAGCTACGCCTCGGCCCTGCCCCCCGCTCTCTCCTCATTGGCTCACTGCCTATGATTAGCAGTAGCGGGAGCAAATGGCAATGAGGCTCTCATGCACATCACTGGATCAAGATGGGGATCAGGTAGGTATTGGGGGGCTGTTGCTGCACACAAATTTTTTTACCTTTATGCATAAAATGCATGAAGTTAAAAAACTTTGAGCCTTTACAACCAATTTAACTTAAAGTGAATCTTTACTGCATCTGAGCAACCCAAACAAAAACACTGTTTGATTCAATTTTAATATTCAAAGCAAACTCCCCCATCCATCCAGGTCTCCATGCTTAATTTTGTTGAGAAAGGACTTTGAAAAACAAATCCCTGGCATTTCTGGCCGTGGCCATCTTGAGTAAGGGCAATTGATTCATGTAGCATTTACTTCCTGGAATCCATCTGCCCTTAGCTCAGGTATGCATGCAGGAGAGTGTGCTTAGCTGAGAAAACCCCACCTCTTCTCCTCCCCTCCTGAAGACTCCTTAAACTTCTTCTTAGCCGCATCGGTTGTTATCCCAAGAAAGTCGACTGGGATTAAAATGTCCGCGGGCCAGGTGTACGTGAATTCATCACATGCACTGACGAGCCTGACATTTAGCTGTGGGGGGCATGGCGCAGCCCGCGGGCCATAAGTTGCCAACCCCTGATTTATGACATACCTTGAATGTAACTGTTTTGGGAAACAGTTACATTAACGAGTTTAGTTCGGCTTTAAGTCCTGTGTTACTACATTACAATCAGATTATAATATTATTTAGATTTTACAACTACTATAAAAAGCAAAGGTCTGCTTGGTGAGGACAACGAACAGTGTAGGGGCAGGATAGGGAGAAACAGCCACAGGGTAATAAAGAAGCATATCCCAGTGGCAGCTGAGTGCAGAAATAGGTACAAAAAAAATAAAATATGAGCAAATGGCTCACCTAAAGGGATAAATAGGAGTAGGTAGGTTCTCATGTACCAGTACACAAGAAAAGTGCCTATGCCAGGATAATGCAGTGTGAGCCACAGGACAGGGAGCAATAAGTATACAAGAAGACACAGGACAGACAGCAGGAGCAACAGGTGGATAGGATGGTTCATGTGAGAGAGCGACAACGGAGGAATCATAAGGAGGTGGGGGCCAATGAGTCACAGATAATAACCGAAATAACCGAGCAGCAGAGTCAGCAGGAAACAAAGGAATGCCCAGCCAACAATAGGCAAGCAATGATTGACCGTCTAACGGGTGATTGCAGATTCTAAGGATTTGTATACTGCACTACAGAATATTGACATGTACCCCAGAAATGTTCATCTATAATGAATATATTTAATCTTCCACTGAAAACAAACACTAAGCTAAGACTGCATATTTGAAGTCATTTATACCTGCATAAGATTTTGCTGAGCGTGTTCATAACTAGGCAGGGCCCCTTCTCCTATAAGCTCAGTATCAAACAGTTCTGTGATGAGGATGTTAGCACGCTGCAGCATGTCTCCATCTGTAACCAAAAATTAGAAATGTGTAATATAACAGCCAAAATTACAGTTTTCAAAGACAAATTATTTTCAGTGCAAACATCCAGCAGCAACACCACCCACTACCTTCTGATGCATTTCACCTCCCTGCTAGGGCTAAATTGTAGGTTTGTAGAATCTTTGGAGTCATCCAATAGCCAATGTTGATTAACCAGTTTTGACATTTCTCTCCTACCGTACATGTAAAAATCAGGGGTTTTTTTGCTAGAAAATTACGAGAACCCCCAAACATTATATATATATATATATATATATATATATATATATATATATATATATATATATATATATATATATATTTTTTTTTTTAAGCAGAAGCCCTTGAGAATAAAATGGCAAGTGTTGCAATTTTTTTAATGTCACATGGTATTTACGCAACTTTTTTTTAAAATGCAAATATTTTGGAAAAAATACACTTGAATTTTAGTGCAAACAAACAGTAGACTACCCATTTTTAGTAAAATATAAAAGATGATGTTACAGTATGTGTCAGTGTGGCTTGGACCCTCCCTCCCCTTCTCCCTCTGCCTCCTCAAGGATCCTTCCCCAAGGGCTCCTGCTGCTCTCAGTGGGGTTGATTCACTAAAACAGGAGAGTGCAAAATATGGTGCAGCTGTGCATAGAAACCAATCAGCTTCCAGATAGTAGGACATTTTTTAGCTTACTGTAGGGAATTCATTAAGGTATAATAAATTTGAGCCACATTAAGCAATCTGACTCTAATGCCCTGTACACACGGTCGGATTTTCCGACGGAAAATGTGTGATAGGACCTTGTTGTCGGAAATTCCGACCGTGTGTGGGCTCCATCACACATTTTCCATCGGAATTTCCGACACACAAAGTTTGAGAGCTTGCTACAAAATCCGTTGTCGGAAATTCAGATCGTGTGTACACAAATCCGGAGCACAAAGTGCCACTCATGCTCAGAATAAATAAAGAGATGAAAGCTATTGGCCACTGCCCCGTTTATAGTTCCGACGTACGTGTTTTAAGTCACCGCGTTCAGAATGATCTGATTTTTTTGACAACTTTGTGTGACCGTGTGTATGCAAGACAAGTTTGAGCCAACATCCGTCGGAAAAAATCCTAGGATTTTGTTGTCAGAATGTCCAAACAAAGTCCGACCGTGTGTACGGGGCATAACTGTATTACAAGCTCAAGTATCAGAAAATAAGTCACACTACACAACTCACACAACACATTTTGATATTAATAAACAATATAGAGAAATACGTAAGCCTTTAAATGCCATTCATCTCTCTCCTACAACTTTATTCCTGCATGTGCACTTTATAGTGTAGGTATTGAGGCCCGGGGAAAGGCCACGGGACTTTTAAAGGTGCTAGAGTGAAATGAGGTAGAAGGAATAAAATAAAAGATTTTTATTTAACAATCTTTTTAAAAAAACAGACATAAAGCGAAATATTGATATGTGTTTACAAAAACAACAGTAATTGCGTTAGTACAAAAGTTGATACCACTTTTCTCAACATGTTTCGCTTTCTTAAGCTTCTTCAGGAGATATAGTGTGGCAATAAATCAACTATAAAGTAGAAAAAACAGCAATGAGAAATTTATAATGTCTGCTAGTATATCATATCAAAAACAAAAACAAATATTAGAAGGTTAGATATTGGAAAGTTTTTTTATAAATGTAGACCCCACAACGGGGAAATCTATCAATAGTGAAAAGTAACATAGGCAAATATATAAGAAAAAAAAAAAAAAAAAAAACATTCAAGTACACTTATAATCAACATCTATTGTATTATAAATAAGACAATGATCTTACCCATAGAAAGGGGAAAGAAGGTATGTTAGAAAGAAAATTTGTGCAACATGGAATATTCCGCCCTCCAGTTCACACCTCAAAAAATTAGCATGCAGAGAGAAATAAAAGTTTTTGCAGCAATGGAGAGAGTTCTCTGAAAAAAGAGGAAAAAATCAAATATAGGGATGTCATAAGGTCTGGATGCATATATAAGAAAATATGAGTAAGCTAACATTTATTGATGTAGAAAAAAGTACCTTAAATATGGTAAGTAGAATCAATTCTCAATTGTCAAAATTATTCACATCCAAAAGATGAAGAGAAGCCTAATTGCTGAAAGTGTGGATAAAGGGTTCTTTATATGCAGCAGGATAGCAGCCGAAGGGGGGGCAGCATTTAAGGACTGAGTGCCCAAGGGTGGGGTAGTTCAGCCTAAAGAATCGCCTGCAGTCTAGCGCAAAGAGCCTGAGATGTAATAATAAAAAAAAAAAAAAAAAAAGACAAATAGTAAAAAGCATTCATAGTGTCTAAGGGCATATCAGGCAAAGCCAAAAGACAACAGGAGATCAATGGGCAATCTGGGAGACTTACTTGTCAGTAATAGAAATAAATAGTAAGTGATGACAGGAGAATATCCAGAGACGTCTGTCTGCCCGGCATGTCTGGAAGGAGTGACAGAGAGTAGCGGAAGAAACCGCTATTTAAATCTCTCCAGCGTGACGGCGTCTGACTCACCGTCACGCTGCGGACAAGAAGAGGGACAACTGCGCATGCGCACGCTTCTCGGTCACAATGCGGAAGGCAACGTCAGCGGCGTCAGGAATGATTAGCTGAGCCGTCGCCATCTTTGGAAGTCCGATGCCCATAAGAGGTGCTACGGAAGCCCTAAGGTTACAAAAAAAAAAAAAAAAAAAAAAATATATATAGAGATGGGCTGTCTCCACCATGGCTCATCATTGTGGCAATGCATTTGAGGGATTTATGGACCAGATCCATAAATCGCAAAATGCCAGTGGGGGGGGTTTATCTATGGACCGTTTTTTTCTTCGTCTCCAACGAATGCTGGAGAAGAAAGCCCGAATTTATTGGAACAAGTGGTATTTTTCTAAATACTTAGATGATCGAATTGCCCCTTGGAGTTTAAGAATTCAAATTTTCCCCACGGTGAGCAAACTGGAGCAGGATTTCAGAACTAGTTGGGAAACCAATCTCCAGTCTTGCTCCATGAAAATGATGGATTTATTATGTGGCCACTACAACGATGAATTGATTTCCTTGGACAAAGAAATAGAAAAATTATATTCAGAAAACAGTTCAATTGTTACAAATGAACTCTTTTCGAGCCGTGAGGCAACCTTGAAAGCACACATTGAAACCTATGTAGCTGAAATTTTAAAAACAAAAGAAAAGAAATTTGTAAGAGACAAACTATCCTATGATAATAATCAAGCCTATCTTTGGACACAAACTAAAACCAACAAGAGACGCAACACTAAAATGCGAACTCCAAAAGATGTCCATCCTGAATCAATTGATTCTGACACCTCCTCTGTTTCCTCTCTCTCATCACAGGCACCGGAAGGTCCTAAGGATTTTGGACTCCCGAAACGCAGTAATGGTAATCCTAATGTACCAACTGGGTCAAATAAGCGGCACCAAAATACCAATCGCACACCGGTTCATACCAGAGCCACCACGGCCAAGATAAATAATTCTTCGCACGCACCAACTCACCGGGATACCGCACTGATTCACCGGGACACTGCTTCCAACACCGGTGCACGATTCAAAAAAGATGACCACCATGGAGGGCTCACAGAAACAGGCAAAAAGTTCGAGGTAATCAATTTATCTTCCATTCCCCTCAGTGCTGATCAATTCTCTGTCTTAGAATTAGGTTTAACCTTCTGTCCGACACAGAAAATTGATCAGTTTGAACTCATTAAGGATCTCAATCTGTTTGTTCGTAAATTAATGCTGCGCATTATGTACGACAAGCCCAAGCAACCCAGCTCTATGTCTACATCCAATGCACCCGCCTTGGAAAATATCACACTAAATGAGATTAAAGCTATGGAGGAGCTCATGGAACTCTGGGACGAGGGACACATTGACGAAATAGACCTCCTTGAAGCTCAAGCTCTCAGTCAGGATGTTTATCCTGACCGTGAGTTATGTGTCCCCAGTCTAGGAGCCCATGTTGCCCCTACCGAATACAAACCCAAATCTAAAACCTTTCCTTCAGCACAGGGCAATCCCAATGTTTGGGCCTTCATCCATCAGGTCACAGAAGACATCTGTAAGACCAAATGGAAGGGCCTATCACAATCAAACCTCACAGGCCAACAAAAAGCGGCCTTAAAATCATTAGAACAGGACTCCCGTCTGATAATAAAACCTTCAGACAAAGGAGGTAATTTGGTAGTAATGACCACGGAACAGTATGAATCCATGGTCTTACGCCTTCTCCAAAATAGAGACTGGTACAGGAAAGTATCTGAGACGCATGTCACCAATATGATTACACGCTATAGAAAGCTAATTGGGACTGCTTATCATCAGGGTCTAATCACAAAACCAACATGGAACTTCCTTAATGTACTTCACCCTCGTACTCCCACACTCTACGCTCTTCCGAAGGTCCATAAGGATTTATTTAATCCTCCTGGCCGACCGATAGTGTCCGGAAACGGATCTTTAACTGAAAATGCTAGCCAACTTGTAGACGACTTCCTTAGGCCTTATGTAGAAGGCCTTACATCATACTTACAAGACACCAGCGAACTTCTCCAAACCCTGGATGGATTGTCCATCCCTGAGGGAGCCTGGCTGGTAACTTTGGATGTGGAGGCCCTCTACAACTCCATCCCCCACGAATTGGGGGTGGCAGTTGTAGAGAGCTTCATCTCTCACAACAGTGATGTCTCCCGGGCCTACAATAATTTCATTTTGGACCTTCTGAGGTTCATTCTTACTAATAACATCTTCTTATTTGCACGCTCCCACTACCTCCAGGTGCAGGGTGTCGCTATGGGGACCCGTTGTGCTCCCTCATATGCGAACCTGTACCTGGGGGAGTGGGAGCAGAGGCTTTTCTTTAGGGATGACATGCAATCCCTGATGGAATACATACCGATATGGAAACGGTACATTGACGACGTTTTCCTAATTTGGACGGGCAGTAGAGAGGATCTCTCTCGCTTTTTTGACAATTTGAAAACCAACTCTTATAATTTAACCTTTACTATGGAAGCTAACCAAACCACTTTAACTTTTTTGGATATCACCATCCTGGTCAACCCTGATAGAACTATAGGGACTACCCTTTTTCGTAAACCATCGGCGGGTAATTCGCTCCTACACGCCACCAGCTCACATCCATTGTCACTCATCAACAATGTTCCGTACGGTCAATACCTAAGGTTAAGGAGAAATTGTAGTGAAAACATCCACTTTGAATCCGAAGCCAAAGCACTGAGGGAACGCCTTAAGGCACGTGGTTATAGCAATAAATGCCTTAAAAGAGCCTACCTCAGAGCCAAAAGGATGGATCGTAGTCAACTTATTCATGGACGCACCACTGTGAAATCAGACCCAGGCCTAAGATTAATTACAACTTTCTCTGGCCAACATCAGCAAATGCGTGATTTATTACAGAAGCATTGGTATCTACTTATGGGTGACCCCAGGGTATCCAAACACCTCAAGGACTACCCTGAGATCACCTACAGACGATCCCGGTCAATCAGGGATCATATTGTTCACAGCCACTATGCCCCCTCCTCTGCCACTGCTACCATAAACAAGGGAACTAAACCGTGCCACAACTGCGATTTTTGTAGATATATTTATGCATCTCGCAACATCGTTCTTCCAAATAGACGACTTTATAACCCCAACTTTCTAGCTACATGCCAATCCATCGGCATTGTCTACATTATGACATGCGAGTGCAATGCCTTTTACGTGGGGAAAACAAAACGTCCCTTCTTTCATAGAATCAGAGACCACGTTTCCCTAGTAACTAAAAAAAAGATGGAAACCCCCATCAGTCGACATATGGGATTATGTCATCAGTTTGATGATAGCAAGATGCATTTTTTTGCCCTGGAATATGCTCCCCCAAATGAAAGAGGTGGAGATTATGACAGGACTTTATTGCAACGCGAAACTAAATGGATTTTTAGTCTAAATGCTTTGAAATATCCTGGCCTAAATGATGTTCTCAGTTATAAACCTTTTCTTTAAATAGTCCAGCTTTTTGCGTTTATTTTTTTTTTTTTTTCAGTACACCCTTCACATTTATATAAATAAATGTTTTTCTAATTTTATCTACTATGAATAATCTAATCATGGATTCTGAATGTGATGCCATGCAGTCACGCTACATATGCGATTTTTGTGTATTTCATTTCCCAAATTATATATTTTTTATTTTTGTGCATCATTGGTTATTCTCTTCCTTCCCTTTCCCCCAGTTCACCACCTTCCCTGTTTTCAGCATGTACGGACACCCCGGGCACTCATCAGTCTAGCTCCTAATCAATGTGCTGACTGTTTGTTTGCCCCTTTGTGACAATTAGTGCGGCCTCGCTTCCCTTGGATAAATCAATGCGTGAGGGCAATTCAGGCTGTTCTATGTATGTAGACAGCCCATCTCTATATATATTTTTTTTTTTTTTTTGTAACCTTAGGGCTTCCGTAGCACCTTTTATGGGCATCGGACTTCCAAAGATGGCGACGGCTCAGCTAATCATTCCTGACCCTGCTGACGTTGCCTTCCGCATTGTGACCGAGAAGCGTGCGCATGCGCAGTTGTCCCTCTTCTTGTCCGCAGCGTGACGGTGAGTCAGACGCCGTCACGCTGGAGAGATTTAAATAGCGGTTTCTTCCGCTACTCTCTGTCACTCCTTCCAGACATGCCGGGCAGACAGACGTCTCTGGATATTCTCCTGTCATCACTTACTATTTATTTCTATTACTGACAAGTAAGTCTCCCAGATTGCCCATTGATCTCCTGTTGTCTTTTGGCTTTGCCTGATATGCCCTTAGACACTATGAATGCTTTTTACTATTTGTCTTTTTTTTTTTTTTTTTTTATTATTACATCTCAGGCTCTTTGCGCTAGACTGCAGGCGATTCTTTAGGCTGAACTACCCCACCCTTGGGCACTCAGTCCTTAAATGCTGCCCCCCCTTCGGCTGCTATCCTGCTGCATATAAAGAACCCTTTATCCACACTTTCAGCAATTAGGCTTCTCTTCATCTTTTGGATGTGAATAATTTTGACAATTGAGAATTGATTCTACTTACCATATTTAAGGTACTTTTTTCTACATCAATAAATGTTAGCTTACTCATATTTTCTTATATATGCATCCAGACCTTATGACATCCCTATATTTGATTTTTTCCTCTTTTTTCAGAGAACTCTCTCCATTGCTGCAAAAACTTTTATTTCTCTCTGCATGCTAATTTTTTGAGGTGTGAACTGGAGGGCGGAATATTCCATGTTGCACAAATTTTCTTTCTAACATACCTTCTTTCCCCTTTCTATGGGTAAGATCATTGTCTTATTTATAATACAATAGATGTTGATTATAAGTGTACTTGAATGTATTTTTTTTTTCTTATATATTTGCCTATGTTACTTTTCACTATTGATAGATTTCCCCGTTGTGGGGTCTACATTTATAAAAAAACTTTCCAATATCTAACCTTCTAATATTTGTTTTTGTTTTTGATATGATATACTAGCAGACATTATAAATTTCTCATTGCTGTTTTTTCTACTTTATAGTTGATTTATTGCCACACTATATCTCCTGAAGAAGCTTAAGAAAGCGAAACATGTTGAGAAAAGTGGTATCAACTTTTGTACTAACGCAATTACTGTTGTTTTTGTAAACACATATCAATATTTCGCTTTATGTCTGTTTTTTTAAAAAGATTGTTAAATAAAAATCTTTTATTTTATTCCTTCTACCTCATTTCACTCTAGCACCTTTAAAAGTCCCGTGGCCTTTCCCCGGGCCTCAATGTCCCTCTTTTTGGTAAATGTAGTATTTGGGATGTGGTGCTTTTGATTTTTCCTCATTTTCATTCTAACCTGCACTTTATAGTGGTTCTAAACACTAAATGTTTTTTTTACCTCAATGCATTCCCTGCATTAAGGTAAAATACGCCCCACTAACCGCCCCCCTCATTAACCCTAAACACTCATTTGACCCCTCTCACCACTTCAGTGCCATCCTGGTTGCAGCCCTGTTCTCCTCGCTTTCTGGTCTCACAGGAAGCTGTCAAACTCCTGTAAGGAGAGAATGGGGGGCGTGGCTTGCTGTATGCTTGTATTGATGCACACAGCCCATCTTGGGACTGCACCCGCACAGGTGCCCCTTTAGCACCATAGGGCTTGCTGAGGAGGCACTCAACAGAATAAGGAGTGGACAGTGCCAGTGGGGAACCGCCAAAGAGGAGGTAAGCGACTGTATTTTTTAAGAAAACAAAATAGCCTTTATAGAACATTTAAAAACGCATTCCAGGTAATGATCTTCTTTACATAGTTACATTAGTGCGGTTTGGACCAAATATTCATATATATATATATATATATATATATATATATATATACACACACACACACATACATATACAATATATATATATATATACACACACACACATACTGTACTATACCTGACCAATGCGACTGGTGGCTGTAAATCACTAAAGTAGACACCATTACTCCAGTGATCTCCACTTGTACCTGGGTCATGTGCAGAGCAGCTGTACCTCTGCTTAGTGAACACAGGAGGTCAGCCACTTGTCACAGATACCATTCAGAGAATGCTCTGCATCCTCTGAATGAAAGCAAAGCGTTCCCTGATTGAACAAAGTGGAGAGTGTGACATAACCATCCCTCCTTTCCACCTCAATAGGAAAACTCTTTACATTTAGTCAGAAAATGCAAAGCATTCTCTGAATAGCGCCCATGCCAAGCGGCTGACCTCGCTGGTGAGACGCTCATGCATGCGACCCAGAAGGGAGTAGAAATAACTGTAGTAGTGGCGTGTACTTCAGTGATTCCCAGCTTCCAGGGGACTATGTATAAAATACCCATGACTGGAATTATTCTTTAAATTAACGCTAAATAATATTTTGCAAACACAACTAAAGTCCCTAGCTAACACTTTATCCACAGATCCCCTGTGTCAATGAAAAAAAAAAAGTTTGGCACAATAATAAAAAAAAAAAAGATAATAATCTTGCCATTATTTAGTTTGTCAATGAAATTTTGTTACGTACACTATCAAATTATTTAGAAAAATCAAGCTCCACATTAAGTAGAACTATGTCTCACCTGGTCCCACTGTCACCTCTTTCGAATGCTTGTTGATAACTTTGATCTTGTCACCAAAGCCATTGGCTTTTACTATCTGTACAGCTGCCTCTGCCATAGGAGTAAACACCTGCAATAAAATCACAATTATAAGTTACCAATAATTATTGCCTTGAATGCCCTCTCCAGGGATGAAATTCTGTCAGCAAGCTTCACAAGTTCGGGCAGAAATTAAGGATAGTGTAGAGAAAACATGCCAATGAGTACACCCAACAAAAATATAAAAAGGGGTGGACTGCTTACCTCAATAGCATAACAATAGTCTGCTCCGGCTGTGACCGCCATCATTGACAGAAGTCCAGTTCCAGTCCCAATATCTAAAACAATGACTTTCTCCCCTCTTTCCTTTACTCTCTTCACCGCTGAATGGATTCCTTGATAATACTTCTCATTCTGCGGAAGACAGATTTGTGAGTTCTGAGAGTACAAAGTGATCAGGATCATGAAAAAGAACAATCATATCATTTTATGTGGCACAGGATCTGTTATGGGTGTCTGCAACCTAATTCCTGGGACATTAGCTGAAGCTGGACACACATTAATGACACTCCCCAACAAGACAGCAAAAAAAAAAAAATGCAAAACTTAAAGTGGTTGTTAAGGCATTATTATAAGTCTATGCCAGCCCCTCTATTAGAGGCTGGCATAGTACACTGTGTAAGTTGTATTTAAAAACAAATGCTGTAAATACTGAATATCAGCTGTCTTTAGGCCGGTCTCATCACTCGCGTCCGCTTTCCAGCTCTGATAGATGTCTTCTGCAGGAGGGGCCTTGATCTCCCTCTGATGTCAGAGGGAGATCACATGGCTGCTCGTCTCCTCAGCAGAAGCCACCCATCGAAGCTGGAAAGCGGCCACAGGTCACGTGACCGGCCTGAAGACAGCTGATATTCTGTATTTACAGCGCTCGTTTTTAAATACAACTTACACATTGTGCTATGCCAGCCTCTAATAGAGAGTCCGGCAGTGACAAATGTAATATTTTAATATTAAAATAATAGCAACGGGGGGGCGGGGCCGGAGACAGACAAAGAGGGTGCTAACAGGGAGGAAGGAGGGAGGTGAGGGTGGAGAGAGGAGAGCAGAGAGCAGGCAGCCTATCACAGAGGGAGGCAATTAGACCACAGTGATCAGGGCGGAGCTGCCCTGGTTATCGTGGTCTGTTTAGAGAGGGCATACAGGAAGTGGTAGGTTTAGGGGGGGAGGTTACACTTTGGAGGGGGCAGATTACATAGCACAAGCTGTGCTGTGTAATCTGCTTTAAGGGACCAGAATCTACTTTTTGGGTTAACAAACGCTTTAAGCTGGCCATAGATCAGTTATTTTTTTTTTTTCTATTCAACCAGTGGGTTGAATTGAAAAACAGATCTAATTCTCTCAGCTACACACTCGAGGTGCATAAGGGAATCCTCCCCACTGTGTCTTTGTATTCTGAGAGTGAGAGGACTTCCCTGCCGTCTGAATACAGCCATGGCCAAAAGTTTTGAGAATGACACAAATATACATTTTCACAAAGTCTGCTGCCTCCGTTTTTTTATGGCAATTTGCATATACTTCAGAATGTTATGAAGAGTGATCAGATGAATTGCGATTCATTGCAAAGTCCCTCTTTGCCATGAAAATGAACTTAATCTCATAGAAACCCAAAAAACATTTCCACTGCATTTGTGAAGAAGGCTTCAGGGCACCCAACAAAGTCCAGCAAGCGCCAGAACTGTGTCCTTCAATTGATTCAGCTGCAGGATCGGGGCACCACCAGTGCAGAGCTTACTCAGGAATGGCAGCAGGCAGGTGTGAGTGCATTGGCATGCACAGTGAGGCGAAGATGGCCTGGTGTCAAGAAGGGCAGCAAAGACGCCACTTCTCTCCAGGAAAAACATCAGGGACAGACTGATATTCTGCAAAAGGTACAGGGATTGGACCGCTGAGGACTGGGGTAAAGTCATTTTCTCTGATGAATCCCCTTTCTGATTGATTGGGGCATCCGGAAAAAACCTTGTCCGGAGAAGAAAAGGTGAGCGCTACCATCAGTCCTGTGTCAAGCCAACAGTAAAGCATCCTGAGACCATTCATGTGTGGGGTTGCTTCTCAGCCAAGAGAGTGGGCTCACTCACAATTTTTCCCTAAGAACACAGCCATTAATAAAGAATGGTACAAAAACATCCTTCTAGAGCAACTTCTCCCAACCATCCAAGAACAGTTTGGTGAGGAACAATGCCTTTTCCAGCATGATGGAGCGCCTTGCCATAAGGCAAAAGTGATAACTAGGGGCTTGGAGAACAAAACATCAAAATTTTTGATCCATAACCAGGAAACTCCCCAGACCTTAATCCCACTGAGAACTTGTGGTCAATCCTCAAGAGGCGGGTGAACAAAAATAAAAAAAACCCCACAAGTTCTGACAAACTCCAAGCATTGATTGTGCAAGAATGGGCTGCCATCAGTCAGGATGTGGCCCAGATGTTGATTGACAGCCTGCCAGGGCGATTGCAGAGGTCTTGAAAAAGAAGGGTCAAGACTGCAAATATTGACTCTTTGCTTAAACTTAATGTAATTGACAATAAAAGCCTTTTCACAATTATGAAATGTTTGTAATTATACTTCAGTATACCATAGTAACATCTGACAAAAGGATCTACAAAAACACAGAGGCAGCAGACTTTGTGAAAATTAATATTTGTGTCATTCTCAAAACTTTTGGCCAGGGCTGTACATTGATCAGCACTGCAGGCTGTAGCCAGCAGGGCATTTGTACCGAAGTCAATAAGTACAGTGACTTTTGTACAACCACAGTGCCTATACATGGTTTGAAATTTGTCTGGTCCCTGCTGAACCAGCCGAATTTCAATTCATCTATGGGCAGTTTTAAAAGGGATCTAAAGGCTGTAATTTAAAAAAACAAAAAAAAAAACATGTTATATGGTTATATGCAATAGTTTTGCACTGAGCAGCCCCAATCTTCTTTTTCTTTTCTTTTGGGTACCCCACCGGCAGTCCTGGCTCCTCACCATTGCCAAGTGCCTCCAATAGCGAGCCTCTTACTATAGGGCACTTTAGCAGGCTTGCAAGCGGCTTTCTATGGGGGCACTCTGCAGGTGTGCCGGAGGAGGATCCGAGAAGAGAAGAATTGGGGCTACTCTGTGCAAAACCATTACCCAGAGCAGGTCGGTATGACATTAATAAAAAAAAAAAGTTCAGTTTTGGAGTAAATAGATTTTCTCGAATGATAAGCACATTCAATGTTAGAACTTTGCTTGAGAAAAAAAATTCCATCCTGCATCCTGTCAGTGCAATTCTACTAATGTATGGCCAGCTTCATTCCTAATTAAGGGCAGTGGCACAGCCAAACAATAATCCCTTTAAGCCTCTGTTACCAACTGTGCATCAAGCATTGCTGATTTGTAGCAAATTTCACTTAAATTTGGAGCCACTGCAGGTACCACTAATTACTCTCGACCTGCTAACCCCTTACTGGCTCCCTTATTCAGAGAATGCTCTTATCTGAGCTGTGCAGATAATCGTGGTGTAAATTATTTAATGCAGGAATTGTTCAAAGGTCTCTTGATGGCAGACATCTTATTTTCTTCCACATTATTGTACCTTCACTCCTGGCATTGGTGGTGGTGATCTCAGCTACGGGGCATAAGAGCCAATCAGCGACTCTGCCTACACTCTGATCCTTCCCATCAGAAGAGATTACATAATCAATGTATGTGAATAGACACTGTCACCACGCCATGCCATGCCTATTAGGATTAACATCTAAAATTAAAGCCCAACTCTGGGCATCTCTTTAATGATGTATGCAGTGGCCAACAACAAATATTTATCAAACTTACACGGTCTCTGTCATGTAACATATCAGCATAGGATGATCTGAAAGAAATATTTTGAGAATATAAGTTAGGAATCAGAAAGGTACCTGATGTATTCAAACACCACATGGTTTTAGTATAATATTAGAGCACAAATGTGATTTAATGTCAAACATTCAGCTGTACTCTTAACAACTTTCGGACCAAGGACTTGGACTTCGATGGTTATACAAGGATGATACCTACAGCTGCAGGCATCACCCCGATACGGTTTTTTAGAGCCAGCGGTTGGCTCTCCTGGAAAAGCAATCCTAGTGGCTAACTAGCTGCTGGATTGCTTTTACATGGAGCAAGAGTGGGCGCCCCCCCCCCCATCCGCAATTTTTTTGGGCTCTCCCGTCCCACCAGAAGACCTGACCTGAGAGACCAGATCAGCTTAGTTTAGCTATGATAACCCAGATGTCAATGGCACCATTTTTTTTTAAATAAAAAGAATTCTAAAACACAGATCTTAATGTTTTGAATGCTTTAAAGGCAATGGAGTAAGACCCCAGATCCCTCCATAAAGAGTACCTGTCACAACAGTGTAAAAAAAAAAAAAATGTAAAATGCAATCATCTTTAAGTGCTCGCACACAAAGGCGAACGTGCGTTTCAGTCCTGCACACATGTAACCAGTGATCATCCCACACATAAGGCATCGCCGTGAATGGTAAATCATGTACAGTAATTCTAGCACTGGACCTCCTCTGTACATCTAAAGTGGTAACCTGTAAAGGCTAAGTTTCGCCTATGTATAGTAAAATTTATGTCGTTTGTTGCCGTTGCATGAACATGCTCAATTTTAAAGCATGACATTTCAGGTATCTATTTACTCGGCATAACATCATCTTTTATATAAAAAAAAAATGGGTAAAGTATTGTGTTTTATTGCATTACAATTAAAATGTTTTTTTTTTTTTTTAAATTGCATTTTAAAAACCGCTGCACAAATACCATGTGACAAAAACACCCACAGATTTATTCTCTAGGGCAGGGGTGACCAACTAGTGGCCGGGTTGCCAATCCACCATCCCAGAGAATCAGTATTGTAAATGAAGCCGGCGGTAGAGGAAGCAAGTGGCTGCGGAGCAGAGCCGCATAAGCAAATGCTTGCTGTATAGCACCGACTCCTGTCAAAGGTGGAGTGATACTAAATGCACTCTGCCTGGGACAGCAACAGCTGGTGATACGTGAACATAAGACTTATTAAAGGTAAGTTTGTTACTAAAAATCTGTGTATATATGGGCATATCTGTTCTGCAATAGTTACTGGGCTGCTTTCAAACTGATCCCACCGAGTCATAGAATTTGGTTATTACCTGGGAGTTTGGTGCCCTTTCAGAAAGTGCACCACACCTGCAGTTAACCCGCAGGAAAGCCACAGGTGCACTGCGCTGCACCAGCGGTGTGGGTAAACCGCAGCATATCAGAGTAAAAGCAACCCTAGGCCCCTTTCACATGATCGGTCCAACCCAAATCGGACCAAATCGGACCTTTCATTCACCTCTATGGAGCGTCAGATGTAAATGGATGGTGTCTATTTATACCCACCTACCTCCAATCTGATCTGTTAAAAAAAAAAACAGAAGGGTATCCGTCCCCTTCCAGCTGGGCGGATCTGATCAGAGGGTCCATAGCGTAGAGTGGGCTGTGTTTGTGTCCGCTCTGCATATGTGGAGTGAACACAGACCTGTCATCCGCCCGCTCCACCCATTTTGGCCCGCAACCACTTACCAAGTCGCTTAAGTGCCCCTCGCTCTTCAAAAGGTTGGGCGCCCCTGCTCTAGGGCTTCTGCTTTAAAAAGCATATAATGTTTGGGGGTTAAGTAATTGTCTAGCAAAAAATACTGATTGTTACATGCAGGGGCGGACAGACCATTGAGCCACTCGGGCCCTGGGCCACTAGGGGGCCCCATCAGGGTTGCCAGCCTCAGTAAAACCAGGGACAGTATGTATAAATCTGTGTTTTTTTTACATTTGTCTGTGTATAATGTGTGTACATGTATGTGTATACTGTGTGATTGTATACTGTGTGTGTGTATACTGTGTGGTCCCATAATCTCTGATTGCCTGGGGGCCCCATAATCTCCTATTGCCCAGGGGCCCCATGAGTTATCAGTCCACCCCTGGTTACATGTAAACAAAAAGTGCCAGAAAAGGCCTGGTCTTCAAGTGCTTTTTAAAGACCAACTCTAGGAAACTTGAAGATGTACCCGCACTTCAAGGGTGAACTGCTCTTTTAGTTTAGGGAAGAGGAGAAGCCCTTTAACCCACTTGATCCTCTGCTACCTGACAGATGGCACCCCCCATAGACCCTGCATTGGTCTCGATGACATCGGGACTGCTGCAGCATAGGGAAGAAGATGCTGCGGGAACAGGTCTAGCAGTGCAGAGGAGTGGAGGATAAGTAAGTAAATCTACTTTAACAAGTCCCCTAGACCTAAATGAGCAATCAACCCTTCCATTATTGGTGCAGCCCCAATGCAACAAAAATTTTCAAGTTTCTGGAGTTGAGCTTTAAGTGTCATCCAATAATCTTACATTAACATGGGGAGCTGAACTTATTTTTTCTTGCCAGTAGATGTCAGGATTTTACTGCTCTTCTGGGCTTCAGACAGAATTGAGGGGACATTCCCAACAGCAACACAGACCTTAAAGTATAACTGAAGCCAAAACTTTATTTTTTAGTTTTGGATAAAGTGAAGAGGGATTAGAACCCCCGTCCATTTTTTTATTGCTGTCTGTGCCCCGTTAAGGAGATTCACCCTCTCTATTTGTCCTGTTTACCATTATCATTGAAAGTAAAAGAAAATCCCAAATTTTGGGTTGTCCCCAAAAAAGTAATAGAATGGAAATCCTCCAATTGGAACACTAGCTCTGGTGATTTGCACTCACTTCCTGTTTGGCTATGGGTCAGGAAGTGAAGCTAAATCTCCCCAATGGGATACAGACGGTGAAAAAAAAAATCTGACAGGGGATGTAACCCTCCCTTGCTCTATACAAAATGAAAAAATAAAATAAAAATGTTTTGCCCATAGTTCTGCGTTAATAAAAAATGCTTTCTTTTAGTGCTGCAGGAGAAGGCTACTTGTAATTCTTTACGTGCTGCTGTTGCAGATTTTTTCTCTGTTCCTGTCTGGTAAAACTGTGGTCAGCAGGACAGAAAGAGAGAGTCTATATATCACAGTAAAAACAGGAGTTCTAATGCTCCCCCACCCTAACCAAAACTAGGGAAAAAAAAGTTTTTGGTTTGAGATACATTTTGGTGTCTAGGTATAAAAAATTTGCTGTATGCATGTGACAAACATTTGCACAGCTCCAAATAAAATCACTGTTTCTGTGTAATACAACTCTTTCTGTGATCGTAAGCACCATCTCGTGGTCATGAGTGCTTTTTTTTTTTTTTCAATAATACAGTCAGAAAAAAAATCTTGCATTATGGCCACTAGATGGTGCTTATGATCATATCATAGAAAATATATTGATTTTCATTGTAGCAATATGAATATTTGTCACAATTGTACAGCATATTTGTTTATATGTAGACCCCTTTCATTACATATCTGACATGCCATGACTGAAATGTACCTTATTTGAAAACCAGCAAATAGCTGTTTTTTGTTTTTTTTTAATAAGTGAATATAAGGCATTGTTATAGCAGTGAAGTATCTGCGCATCTCATATTTGCCGATTTCTTTTTGCAAAAACTCACCTGGCAATTTCTTGGTGATAATCATAGTCCTCGCCTTCTTCAACCCAATCTAGTGCCCCTGTTGTAGGGTTAACACGGCCACAGAACACCATGGTTGGGCAAGCATTCACCTTGGGATGTTACT
The DNA here is from genome assembly GCA_037952925.1 of Lithobates clamitans. Taxonomy (NCBI): domain Eukaryota; kingdom Metazoa; phylum Chordata; class Amphibia; order Anura; family Ranidae; genus Lithobates; species Lithobates clamitans. The sequence goes on from JBBGZY010000494.1 coordinate 2,501,314, forward strand.
GCAGAAGAAACCTAAAAGGGAAAACTTGCACATTGGTTACCAGCTCAGCCAACCTGACAGGTGTAGTGTATTAAAGGTCAATTCCTACAAACATCGGTGGGTGTAACAACTGGTACAAATGAATGCAACTCTGTTCTCATTAAATGTATTTTTTAATGCAACCCATGTAAATACTTGAACCTGACATGATATCAGCCTCTTGCAGTCTACTCTACAGTCTGCACAGCAGATCTCAGAGAGGTGGAGGGAAAAGCAGCACAAAGAGCCAATGAGGTGTGCTGGAGTGCAAGGTGCAGGTTAACAAAAAATGAGTGCAGAATGACAGACAGATGAGCTCATTGGTGTGCTGCTTCTATTTTCACTGTCCAGTTGCAGGTAGGGAGTGGGGAGGCGACCTGTAAGTGAAAGTGAAACTGCATCAGAGAAAGATCAGGACCCCCTCCTCTCTTGCCATACTGGAATATGTTGTGTTCCTAAAAAGAGTAGATTAAATGTGCTGGCATCCTGAAGTCCTGTCACAGCTAAATTGTATATTGTTCTCATCCAATTGTCTGATGGTGGTGTACTATAGGTGATCTGGATATTAGATGGGCAGCTTCTACATTTCAGGTTGTAATGAAGATGAATGGGTCTAGAGCTGAAGCATCACACCATAATATTCAGATAAGTTTATTACAAAGAAAAAAATTACAAAAAGCCAATGCGTTTCAGAACCTAGGCTCTCCTTTTTAGAAGGCAGAAGACATAATGTATGTGGACTATAAAATGGTTCTACAGGCAGGAGCTTTATTTATAATAAAGTGGATGTAAACCCAATTCATGAAATTTAAGCTGGGCACATATATCTGCAGTGTTTTCTTATCTCTCGTAAAAGCACTAAGTCCAGTGGCTGTCTCCTGCTCCTTTCGTCTGTTATCAGCATTAAAACTTCTGACGTTTGTGTCGGGGAGGGTGCTATAAATAGATTAGCACAAATCTGAACTATTCCCAGGCAAGCTCTGCATGTGTGGGGAGGGGGGTGTGTGCCTTTCCTCCAATCAGCTGTCTCACAGTGTATAGCAAGAATCCACACCCACAGGTGAATCAGGAAGATACAATTCTAACATGATGTGCACTTTCTACATAGTATATAAAGATGAAGACAGCAGATATACATACAAAACTACGAGGCTTGTATACTAACACTAGAAATCTGGCTGACAAGGTGGGAGAATTCGAGCTGCTGATGTACGAGGAGGATTTCGATTTTGTGGGAATCTCAGAGACTTGGTTTAACAGCTCTCATGATTGGTTGGCAACCATCCAGGGGTATTCCCTATTTCGCAGAGATAGGGAGGGTAAAGAAAGGGGGAGGGGTATGCCCGTACATCAAGAATGATGTGCAAGTGAATGTGAGGGACGCCATCACCAATGGAGCAAGGGAGGAGGTGGAGTCCTTATGGGTGGAGCTTCAAAGGGAGAAAATCAAGGGGAAAGTAATATTGGGCGTATGCTATAGGCCCCTGAACTAGAGAGAGGAAGGGGAGGCGGACCTCCTATCACAGTTTGGAATGGCGGCAAGCAGGGGTGTTGAAAATGATTGGCGCATCAATGCATCACGATGTAGCCTTTGGCGTTTCTGCATCGAAGCAGAATGCAGTTTATTTGCGATTGTGTGTGACGTTATCCGGACTCCTCCCCCTTCCACCACAGAAGTGTCATGCCTGTAATGAAAGGCGCCCGTGGACTGGTTACGCCCAGGGGCCATTCCCCTCTTACTGAATGGTGTAGCCTCAGGAGGTGGGCGCTGCAGGATGCTGCCCCCACCCAAGCTCTCCCCCTGCTCGGGATCTGTAGCTGTCACCTCCCTGAAGGACAGGCGCCGCTCGGCACTGACACACACAGATCACTGCAGATCTCATCACATCGGTGGGATGAGGCACGGAGTCTGCTTCAGGAAATGAACTTCAAGGGGAGGAGGAGGTGGTAGGAGTGCTCTGGAGGTGAGAGACCAGCCTGTCATGCTTAATGTATGTGAGGGGAGAGTACATAGAAGTGGCACATCCCCCACCTCTGCTGCACCTATCCAGTCTAGTTGGGGCTGCACTACTCTTTTTCTATCTAGTTTCTTCCTAAGATTTCACTATAATCTGGAAACATCCACTTATTTGCAAGCAGTATACTTTTTTCTGATTGGAATGCCTTCCTTTTTCTTTTTTTTTGCAGTGATGTTGACCTGCACTCTACCCAAGTTGCTGCCAAAAGACTGATCAATGATTTTTTTAAAGTGATACTAAAGGGTATTATTATTTTTTCTTTCAAATAAAAAAAGATATCATACTTACCTGCTGACCGCACACCTGTATCATATTGGCAGTATCTGACCATCTCTTGTATCATGTCCGCAGTCTCTGACCATCTCCTCTAGTATTTTGGGGGGGAGCCTGGAGCTCCTCTAAGTTGTTGTCTGCTGTGTTTAGACTTTGCTACATGCAGGGAGTATTGTTTTTTTTTTTTTTTTTAAGAAGAGATAAAATAAAAAAAAAAGGAGTTCTCTTGACTGCTTGAATTTTTTTGATGAAAACCATGCGCAGTAATCGCGATGCATCGCTGCAAAGAATCAAATCGTTGACATGATAATCCTAATCGAAGCAAATCGGATCATGAGGCCAATGAAGATGCACACCTCCAGTGGCAAGGATAGGAAGTATCATTATAATGGGGGATTTCCACTATCCATACATAGACTGGGCGGAAAGTATCGCGCATTCGTCTAAGGCTCGTCATTTCCTAAATGTTCTGCAGGACAATTTCATGAGTCAGATGGTAAATGCACCAACAAGAAACAATGCGTTACTAGACCTAATTACTAACAATACAGACCTAATTACGGATGTGGAAATAGGGGGCAACTTAGGAAACAGCGACCACAGGTCAATTAACTTCAGTATAAATAACAGAAATAAGAAGCACAAGGGTAATGCAGAGACACTCACTTTCAAGAGAAGAAACTTGCTTAAACTGCGCTCTTTGCTAGATGATATTAAATGGGATAAAATCCTAGGAACAAAGAACACGGAGGAAAAATGGGAGTGCTTTAAGAGCATACTAAATAAAGGTATTGGCCAGTGCATTCCAATGGGAAATAAATTACAAAGAGCTAACAAAAGTCCTGGGTGGCTTAACTTCAAAAAGGCCTTCAAAAAATACAAGGCTGAGGGGTCATCGTCAGCATTCCAACTTTACAAAAAATGCAATAAGAAATGTAAGAGTGCAATCAGAACAGCTAAGATAGAACACGACAGGCACATAGCAGAGGAGAGTAAAAAAAGCTATTCTTTAAGTATATAGATAGTAAGAAAGGGAGGTCAGAACACATTGGCCCCATAAAGAATGATGAAGGGAATCTGGTTACAAACAAAAGACGGAGAGATGGCAAAGGTTTTGAATTTATTCTTCTCCTCAGTCTTCACAAGGGAAACAGGGGGGGGGGATTCAGTAACCAAGACTGTAAAGTTAATCTTCATAACACGTCACAGGAAGCAACCTCATGGCTAATAGAGGACAGAATTAGAAATAGACTTGAAAAACTTAACATTTAGGATCAAAGTAATTAATAAATGTTTCTTTACAAGCACTGGAGCAGCTGCAGAGAATAGACACAGGAGAGGAGAAGAGAGGAGTGGGGCGGGGAGGAGATCCACTCTCACACAGACTACGGAACTGACAGGAAGAAAGGGAGGAGGAGATGCAGACGCTGAGGAGATAGCTGGATGACGGAGGCATGTAAACTGCCCACTCTATCAGAGATCAGCAGCCATGAACAGGGAGGATCAACCAGGTACTGTAAAGCATAGAAAGGGACAATTGACATGGCAAAAGTACTGTGCTATATCTTGTGCCTTAAAGGAAAGGTTCACCTTTTCTAACATGTTACAAATCCACCGGCCAGTGCACCTCCCCAGCTCTCTGATGTCACAGGTGGTGGTGCTGGTGGTGGTGGTGGTGGTGCTGGTGGTGGTGGTGGTGGTGGTGGGGGGGGCAATCGTCTTCCCCTTGCTCTCTGTCAGAATCTTTAAAGAACGTAGACGTGAGGGGCTCCGCCCACCCGCCTGCATCACTCATTCATAGAGTCCTGTGAACTGAAAACTACAAGGTCCAGCAGCCTTTATGGCTGTCGGCTTGCAGTTCTCAATGAACCACCATGGCCCTGTTAAGCGCTGTGGTTGTTCACTGATGTTTCCTGTTAATGTGTAACTGCTTGACCGTATCACGTATGGCAATACAGCTTACACACAGAGCCTGCAAGAGCCATTGGATCCTGCTGCTGTCAATCACAGCATGTAAGGAGGGAGCGAGGGCGGGGCCTGGCTGCTCTGTGTTTGTCAATGGACACACACAGCCAGATTGAGGAAGATCGGGGGCTGATTTGTGCAAACTATTGAACAGAGAAGATAAGTATAACATGTTTGCTATTTTAAAAATAAAAATTCTTTGTCTTTACAATCACCTAAGATCAATCAATAATTGGGCGTGATGATAACGGGTGAATAGCACAGCATTTGTCAGCAGCCTGGCTGGTTCAGGGCTGTGCTGGGTGGCAGAGCTCAGTAATCTCTAAACTAAATGATGAGGAATACAAACACTGTGGCAGGTAATCCAGCTCTCTATGTATTCTATCTTTGTAAGGTATCTGCTTGTCTGGAGTTGAGTGTTCAATGATTGGGAGCTCTCCTCCTCCTGGGATTGGGGTGTGAGGACAGGGATACCTCTAGATACCTGCACTGAGTGTATAATAGGAGCTCCTACAATCCAATGAACTGCTATTATCAGGAGGAACCAACACCAGCAGATCCTATACTCTCTCTTCACATTTGTATAAACATTTCCCATGTGTTCTAATGACTGGCTTCATACTCAGAGTTATCACATACCTCAAACACACAGTCCTCAGTGACTGCAATTCACCACCTTCCCACAATCCCCGGCACCGGAAGCACGTGTCCTGCCACACACAAGATGGGTTCTGCGATAGGTCGGAGAACGTGACGTCATTATCCTGCGCCCAAACAGCATGCCAGCTATGGAGGTGCTGCGAGTGAAGCGGAAGAGGGGAGCAGACCCGGCGGAGGCGCTGCTTATCAGCTGTAAGAGGCTGCGGGCTGAGAATGACGAGAAGGAAGGGGACACCGACCAGGTCACCAGAGAGATCTTTAGACTCGTCGCCACTGTCAGCTCGCAGGTAGGAGGACCCAGCAGAGAGAAGGACCCTAGAGCTTTCACTCGTCAGATGGGAGGGGCCTTGTCACCTGTCAGAGAGTTGTCACTGGTGATCTCCTGGGTTCTAAAGACTTCATCAGTGCTGCTTAACCCCTTCCTGACCAAAGTGCATATATGTGGTGTCATGGAAGTGGGTCTTTCTCTGTGAGGATGTATATATGTGGTGCTGTGTTTGTACATCCACCACGGAGGCCGATCGCTCTCACTAAGAGCCCTTTCACACTGGGGCGGTTTGCAGGCCTATTGCACTAATAATAGCGCCTGCAAACCGACCCGAAAGTGCCGCTGCTTTGTCTCCAGTGTGAAATCCCCGAGGGCTTTCACACTGGAGCGGTGTGCTAGCAGGACGGGGAAAAGAAAGTCCTGCTAGCAGCATCTTTGGAGCGGTGAAGGAGCGGAGTGTATACCGCTCCTTCACCGCTCCTGCCCATTGAAATCAACGGGACAGCGTGGCTATACCGCTGGCAAAGCGCCTCTGCAGAGGCGCTTTGCGGTGGTTTTTAACCCTTTCTTGGCCGCTAGCAGGGGGTTAAATCACCCCGCTAGCGGCCGATTACCGACGGTAAAGCGCCGTTTACAATAGCGGCGCTTTACTGTCGACACTGCCCCCACCCCCGCCCCAGTGTGATAGGGCCCTTTCACACTGACAGCTCCCAGGCATCAGTGGTAAAGCAATTTTTAGCGACGCTTTACCTTCGTTTTTGCAAGGCGCTTTTAACCCCCGCTAGCAGCCGCATGTGCCGAGGCGCTGCCCATTGATTTCACAGAAGCTGCTTGCAGGACTTTTTTTGATGTCCTGCCAGCGCAGCGCCCCAGTGTGAAAGCACTCGGGCTCTCACACTGTGATTGTTAAAGCGCCTGAAAAACGCCTCCAGTGTGAAAGGGGTCTAATGATTGGGAACTGGGAGGCCAGATCCCAAATGCTAATATGGAAATATTCATTTACCATTTAAATAAAAGCCCAATAAAGTTAAAAAGGTTTCAGTGCTTCCCCCCCCTTACCTACTTGAGTCCTGTATCGATTCAGCCATGTGCTTGTCAAGTTTGGCTAAGAGCAGCGGTAACCATTGGCTCCAGGGCCACCTTTAAAGCGGAGTTCCACACAAAAATGGAACTTCCGCTTTTCGGAACCCTCCCCCTCCTCCGGTGTCACATTTGGCATCTTTCAGGGGGGAGGGGGGTGCAGATACCTGTCCCGTCCCCACCGCGCTGTCTCCTGGGAAACACACAGCTCCCAGGAGAGAGCGGGGACCACTTGGGACACGCAGCGCGACTCGCGCATGCGCTGTAGGGAACCGGGAAGTGAAGCCGCAACGCTTCACTTCCTGATTCCCTCACCTAGGATGGCGGTGGCAGCTGCCGAGAACCGAGTGGGTTCTCGGCGTCGCCTGCCGACATCGCTGGACCCTGGGACAGGTAAGTGGCCATGTATTAAAAGTCAGCAGCTGCAGTATTTGTAGCTCCTGGCTTTTAATATATTTTTTTTTTTGGCGGTGTGGGTGGACCCCCGCTTTAACATGGGGCAAAGGGGGCTGCTGCCCGGTCCCAGACATTGTTGTGGGGCCCAAAGCAGCTGCCCTTTGAGCCTCGCGCTGCCCTAATATTCTTTTCCTGGTGTAGCTGGTGCAGCCACCCACCCGCTCTGTGACAGGGGAGAGGCACAGCTGTGTGTGCTACTAGAGTCTGCTCATCCTGCTTCTCCCTATGTGACAGGAAGTGAGGCAGAGTGACTCTGCGTCCCCTCACTTGCCTTACCACCCCCCCTTCTCTGGTCAGCCCTGCAGAGATCAAACACACAGAGCGGGCTTCTCGATTCTTCTCCATCACCAGCAGGGAGAGATTAATAAAGCATTGGCAGGATCAAAACAGCTTTCAGAGGGGGACACTGAGTGGCAGGCAACCAGTGAGCAGTAAAGATGTGCAGTGATCTCTAGCAACCAATGGCTGAGCAGCCGGTAATGATGTGCAGTAACCTCTAGCAACCATTGGGTGAGCTTAAAAGATGTACAGGAACCTCTAGCAACCAATGGGTGAGCGGTAAAGATGTGTAGTAACCTCTAGCGACCAATGGGTGAGTAGTAATGATGTGCAGTATCCTCTAACAGCCAATGGGTGAGCGGTAATGATGTGCAGTGACCTCTAGCAACCAATGGGTGAGTAGTAATGATGTGCAGTATCCTCTAACAGCCAATGGGTGAGCGGTAATGATGTGCAGTGACCTCTAGCAAACAATCAGTGAGCCTGCACCAATCAGTTAAAGCGCAGGTCAACCTGGGGGGAAAAACATAGGACAGCAGCTATAAATGCTGTAGCTGCTTACTTTTACTATATGGACACTTAGCTGTCCAGGGGGCCCGAGATGTCAGCACCTCAGCCAATCTTCAGATCGACTGTTGGGTGCAGCCGCCGCCATTCCAGGTAAGGGAAGCCGGCCGTGAAGCCGAAAGGCTTGGAATAGACTTCCAGCAGAGATAATGAGTCAGTCAACAGTAAGTGGATTCAACCATGCATGGGACAAACCTAGATCTATGCTCAGACTAAAAAGAAGAAAAAAAAGGGGGCAGACACGATAGACCGCTTTTTTCTGCCATCAATTTTTTATGTTTCTATGTATGGCCAGCAAAAGAGCCTTGGCACACTTGTGATCCTGTTGCTGACAGCAACTCTCAAACAACAGGATCACTAAGGAGAGCGCTTCTACAGCACCACTTCCTTGCTGGCTGAAATGCGGCAGAATCTCAGTCCTCAGCAAGAAGTGACCCTGCAAGGGCAGGTGATGGCAATCACATTGCGGGTGAATTCCACCAGTGGAGGTTTATGTTTAGAAATGTTGACCCTTTTTTTGTTTTCTGTCTCTATTTAGGATGAACCTATTCAGAAGTATGTACATGAGGCTATGTCCCGTGACCGTGCTGCCCTGGCACTTAATCCTTCCTCGGGGAGTTTCCACAGAATCCAGAAAGACATACGAGCTAAGAAAGAGACTGAACGCCAAGACAGCAGATACCGCTTGATCTCTAATCTCCGCCCAAAATGTGATGATCAGGATAGTGCTCCAGGAGACAGTCAACCTGCCAGCCCTGTGACAGAGAAGAAGCCGGTACTGGAGAAGGTGGGGGCCTCTGCATGTGAAAATCCAGACTCCCCAATCGATGCCGGTGGCAGCTTCCAAGTCTTTGACATGGTGCATGAGGAAACTGAAAAAGAAAAGGGGAATTTGAAGGTCAGTGTTCCGCTAATTGAAATATGTTTGAATTTCAGACATAAAAGAGCCTTCCACTCCTATTAATTTTCTCCTATTCGGGGAATATTAGTCTTGTTTGAAAAACTATAATGCCCCGTACACATGGTCGGATTTTCCGACGGAAAATGTGTGATAGGACCTTGTTGTCAGAAATTCCGACCGTGTGTGGGCTCCATCACACATTTTCCATCTGATTTTCCGACACACAAAGTTTGAGAGCAGGCTATAAAATTTTCCGACAACAAAATCCGTTGTCGGAAATTCTGATCGTGTGTACACAAATCCGACGCACAAAGTGCCACGCATGCTCAGAATAAATAAAGAGATGAAAGCTATTGGCTACTGCCCCGTTTATGGTCCAGACATAAGTGTTTTACATCACCGCGTTCAGAACGATCGGATTTTCCGACAACTTTGTGTGACCGTGTGTATGCAAGACAAGTTTGAGCCAACATCCGTCTGAAAAAATCCTAGGATTTTGTTGTCGGAATGTCCGAACAAAGTCCGACCGTGTGTACGGGGCATTAGACTGTAATGCATAGATCGCGGACTTACCAAGTGGCCGATCTGTAGGATCCCATGTCAGCATTGCCACATCCATTGAATTATTATTTAACACAAATCATTTTTATTTATACAAATAAATCCTATTATTTACAAGTGAACAAGGAACTGAACAAAAATGTATTATATTGCTGCTTACTAGATTATTTTCAACTGATAATCCTGCACATAACACATTTTATGTCTCTTGGTGGCTACATCACCCCTCCATTGTATCTATGGAGGGAGCCTTGGTTGTCACCCTGGGCTGCACTCGCTTAAATGCTTCATGTCATTAGTGGCAGCAAAATATCCGTAACTGGAAGACCGGCCCTGCCAGTCATACTGGCAGTGATGTAAAAGGATCAGCAAGGCACAGTCGCTATGGCTGGTAAACTTTGTAATTGTACAACTGTACAAACTATTTTTTTTTTAATATCTATGTCACAAGAAGGCAGAGTACACTGAATGCATTATTACACAACAAAATAGGTACCTGATTCCTTTATTGATCCAGCGTTGTTCCCTTCTGCAGCAGGAGCTGTTGATCAAATTCAGAGAGTGGGAGGAGGGGCCAAGCCACACTGTTTGTGTAAATAGATGCATACAGCAAGGCTCGAGAGCAAGTCTGCAAGTGTGTCACCATAGGAAGCGGCTTCCTATGGTAATGCATCAAGAGGAGGAGGAGCTGAGAGCACTGGCAGGGGACCCTTAGAAGAGGAGGATGGGGGCTGATTTGTGCATTATCATTGCAAAGAGCAGGTAAGTACAACATGTTTGTTATTTTACAAAGCAAAAAATAAATACAACTTTACAACCACTTAAAATTTTAATTTGTTGATATGGTACTCCAGGCAATTCTAACAAAAAAAAAAAAACTATTTGGCTGCAGTACTCACCTTTTTAACCTGAAGCTGTCCCCTGGAGTTCCTCATCTGCACTACAAAGATACCCTCAGTCCTACAAGAGAAGGCAGGGCATCATGCCACCACCCCCTGGACGGGTTTCACAATGACACCCTTTATCAAGTGTACTGTGCAGGAACATCCCTGAGCTAAGCAATGCTCTCTGCATCAGTGAAGAGATACATCTAACAAAGAAGGCCATAGTTTTTCCTTAGAGTGGAGTTCCGCTGAAAAAATAAATAAATAAATTAAAAGTCAGCAGCTACAAATACTGCAGCTGCTGACTTTTAGTACCAGGACACTTACCTGCCCAGGTCGCCTGCGATTGTCCTCACCCAAAGCAGATCTGTCCCTCGGCTTCCGGGTGCAGGCGGCGGCATCTTCGGTAAGGCAATCAGCAAGCCTGGTTCCCTACTGTGCATGCATGAGCTGCGCTGCGTGATCTGAGTGGTCCCTGCTGTCTTCTGGGACCCGTGTGTCTCCCAGAAGCCAGCGGGGGGGGGGGGGCGGAGGAGGGGCCGGAGGAGGGGCCGGACATGGCGTAGATCGCCGCACATACTGTGGCGATCTATCGCCGGAAGTGGGAGCAAATACCTGGATTATACAGGTATCTGCTCCAACCCCCCCACCCTTCCCCCTCAAAGGTGCCAAATGTGACACCGGAGGGGGGGAGAAATCTGAAAACGGAAGTTCCATTTTTGGGTGGAACTCCGCTTTAATGCAGCCCTGTGATTTAAAGTGATTGTAAAGGATTTTTTTTTTAACAAATATGTTATACTTACCTGCTCTGTGCAATGTTTTTGCATGGACCAACCCTGATCCTCCCCTTCTGGAGTCCCCTGCCTGCCCTCCTGGCTGCTCCCCCTTCTGAGTGCCCCATGTGGGCTCAATCCAGAACCAGGCCCTGTGTGGCTTGGCCCCAGGCTGTGATTAACAATGGCTCCCGCTGCTGCCTCCATGTCCAGCAAGGAGGGAGAGAGAGGAGAGAGGCACAGTGCTGGATTAAGATTGGGCTCAGATAAGTACAGTATAAGAAGTAAAGGGGGGAGCTGAAAATAGAAGGTTCTTTTGTTTTCTACCTTAATGCATAGAATGCCTTCTGCATTTAGACCCAGTAGTTCATTATTTTCTTATTTCCAACTGAGCTTGTATTTTAATTCAACTAAAGGTGTTCCAAGTACATCAAACCAAAATATGTTCAGTGTTTTATAGATTTTTTTTTTTTTTTCTAAAGCAGCGACTATGTATGTATGCATGTAGTTTCCACCTTAAAGTGGCTCTAAAGGTAGAAGGTTTTTTACCTTCATACAGAAGGTAAAAAACCTAGGTGCGGATTTCCTAGCACCCCTCTTGGACCAGCAATGTGCATGGGAGCCTCGGCTGTCCCAAGACTCTCTCTCCTCATTGGTTTTTGCAGCAGCAGGAGCCATTAACTTCTGCTGCTGTCAATCACAGCCAGTGAGGAGAGGGCTATAAATTTCACTGCTGGTACGGCAGAGCATTTGCAAATACTTTGCTGCCTAATGATTTCAGTAACATGCACACAAACCTTAAATTGTCAAGATTTGTTACTCCTACTTTAACACTAAGAATAACTTTGAGGGCTCCTGTAATAAATAATATGATTGGGACTTGGTTCAATGCCATTATGCAGACTTCTGTACCATTCTATAAAATGGATTTGACTGTTACATGTTGATAATGACTATATGTCCTTGATTTGCAGGAGAATGACCCTGAAACAATTACCTGCAACTCTGTGAAAATGATTCGGGAGCAACTGACTTTGTCTGATGCAGGATCTGAGCACAGGGAGAACCCAGATGAATTTGTGTATGACCTATATTATGCAGAAGCTGCTCCACAGAACTGGATTCAGAACATTTTGTCTGTTCAGCCATACTCATATGAGCAGGAACTGGTAAGAAACACAATTTTAAAGGACTCCTCCATATTCTATGCTCAATAACTGTACTTTCCAGTGCAGTTATCCTTTTAACTGACCCCTTTCCCGACAGTGTGAGCTGTGTGCCCCCCCCCCCCTGTAAAATCTTATACACCTTCATCCTTGCTCTTGCCAGATCTTCACTGGGAGGCCCATTAGAAACCACACAGGTGCTGCTGCAAAGGATAGCTGCTTCTTCTGCACATGTGCAGAATATCAACATGCATTTCTATGAAGAGGTATTCAGTCATCCTTATTTATCAATCACTGGGAGGCATAGATGTCTAAGACCTTTCCTACCCTTCCAGTCTGTCATAGATGTAAACCCTTTACATCCTTCCACAGTATGATTTCCCTTTTAAATACCGTATTTATCGGCGTATAACACGCACTTTTTTCCCCTTAAACTCAGGGGAAAGTCGCAGGTGCGTGTTATACGCCGATCCCCTGCGATCCCGACCTGTCATATTTTCAAAATCGCCGATCGCGATTTGAAAATGGCGCCGCCGGCGCCGAAATACACAGTGCCGATTTTGAAGCCCAGAATGGCTGGGATCACTGGGGGAAGGCTGCACTGGGGAAAGCTGCACTGGGGAAAGCTGCACTGGGGAAGACTGGACTGGGTAAAGCTGCACTGGGGAAGTCTGCACTGGGGAAGTCTGCACTGGGGAAGTCTGCACTGGGGAAGTCTGCACTGGGGAAGTCTGCACTGGGGAAGTCTGCACTGGGGAAGTCTGCACTGACAAGGCTGCACTGACAAGGCTGCACTGACAAGGCTGCAATGATGGGCGTTTAAATGTAAGTTTTTTTTTTCCCTTCAACTTCCCTCCTAAATTGGGGTGCGTGTTATACGCCGGTGCGTGTTATACGCCGATAAATACGGTAAATCCTTTCCTTCCTATATTGTAGATAAAAGTGAGAGCCTTGTATTTTTTACAAGCAACCCTCTCCCCTCCCTCATTTCATGATACTAAAAACCTTGGGCAATCTGATCAGCAGTTCATGACGTTTAGCATAAAAATAAACCTCAAGCAACCCTGGCAGTCTGAGTCAAGACTTCTATTTTAGTAGAAGCATTGCTGCTGATAGCCACTGCCTGAAAAATGTTTGCTGGACCAGTGTAGGAAGAAAATGACAAGTGCAAATACCTCTAATGCTATGGATACACACGATAGGATTTTCCAACAACAAAACCGTGGATTTATTTCCAACGGATGTTGGCTGAAACTTGTCTTGCATACACACAGTCTCACAAATGTTGTCGGAAATTCCAAACGTTAAGCACACGGTGACATAAAACACGTACGACAAGCCGAGAAAAATGAAGTTTAATAGCCAGTGCGGCTCTTCTGCTTGATTCCGAGCATGCGTGGAATTTTGTGCGTCAGAATTGTGTACACACGATCAGAATTTCCAATAACGGATTTTGTTGTCGGAAAATTTGAGAACCAGCTCTCAAATTTTTGTTGTCAGAAATTCCGATTGTCTGTACGCGGCATTTCAGTCTCAAGTCCCACAACATTTTGCGTGGAAACATGACAAAAGTGTGCAAGCACTTAAAGTAGTTGGAACTGATTCATACAGATTTCCTCTAGATTCTGAGAGATTATGTAGGCTGCAACCGGGAAACATATTGGATATATAAACTAGACACCCCGACTCCTAAAGATTTAAATGCCTGCATCTCATAATGCAGGCATTTTCTTTTGCAAGAGAGTTAGTAAAATTCAAGATTACATACATTTTACACAAGTGTGTGTGTGTGTATATATTCTACACAGTGGGTATAGAATCAGAAACGCCCCCTTTTAAAATAATCACATTTTTGTTGCTTTGCAGCCTAAGGGCGAGTTTACACCTATGCGAATTGGATGCAGGTTTCCCCGCATCCAATTCGCATAGCAGGAGAATGTCACTGGCTCCCTTTGGAGCCGGTTCACATATCTCCGTTGCGGCTGCGGAGCGCACTGAACAGAAACGAAGCCACAACTGTGCATCTTTGGCTCCGTTTCAGGGCCGAATTCAGGCATAGATTCGTCCCTGAAACGGGGAACAGGGACGCACAGCGCTCCTGTGCGATCTGCAGCCGGTTCCAGTGTAACCCGAGCCCTAAATGAAGACAGGGTTTTTTGTTTTTTTTTTATCCAGCTGTGTTTATTCAGTGCAATCTATAACATCCAAGTGAAAGATAGAACCCCAACATGTCAGAGACAAATCAAAAACCGAGTCACTGAGTTGGAAAAGAATCACCCCCCCCTTATGTCAGTATTTTGATGAACTACCTTTTGCTTTAATTACAGCCTTTAGTCTATTGGGAAATGTCTCTACTAACTTTGCACATATAGACTTTGCAATATTTGCCCACTCTTCTTTTCAGAACTGCTCAAGTTCAGTTAAATTAGATGGTGACTGTTTGTGGACTACAGTCTTCAAGTCATTCCACAGATCAATGGGGTTTAATTCTGGCTCTAACTAGGCTATGCAAGGACATTCACCTCTTTCTCCTTCAACCACTGTGGTCATATTTGCTGTGTGCTTTGGGTAATTGTCATGTTGGAAGGTAAACCTTCTTCCCATTGACAACTTTCTGGCAGAGGGCAGCAGATTTTCCTCAAGAATTTGATGGTATTTTGCCCCATCCATTCTTCCTTCTATCCTGACAAGTGAACAAATGGGTTCAGTCAGTACAAAACAGCAATAATACTCCTATTGTAAGCAGCTGAACACCCAAGGTCAATATATTCCAATCCTTGAATAGACATAAAAATACAAAATAGTGCAGCGCTAAAAACAAAAACATAAAAATCCTGACAAGTGCTCCATTCCCTACTGCAGAGAAATGCCCCCATAACAGGATATTACCACCTCCATGCTTTACTGTAGGAATGGTGTTATTTTGATAGTGAGTTGTATTGGATATCCGCCAGACATATCGTTTGGTGTTGAGGTCAAATAAATAAACTTTAGCCCCATCTGACCAGAACACCTTTATCCATGCGGCCACAGAATCTTCAAGATGCGTTTTTGGGCTGAAACAACTCATCGACATAATTGATTATGAAAATAGTTGTCAACTAATTTCATAATCAATTTGTTGACCTGCATACAGAGTGCATTATTTGTTTACATATCAGAAAATACAGTGCAGTATACAAAAAGCTCAGTACACCATCCATACATGTCACTAAGTGCCTGAGAACTTGTGGGTTTGAATGTGTGAGAAGCTATTATAAATGGTGATTTTTTTTTTTTTTTTTTTTTTTTTTTATAACAAACATGCCATACTTACCTGCTCTGTGTAATGCTTCTGCACAGAGCAGCCCTAATTCTCCTCTTCTGGGGTCCCCCACCGGCGCTTCTGGCTCCTCCTGTCTTCAGAGTGCTCCTATAGCAAGCCGCAAAGTATAGTATAGAGTTCCCCTGGAGCAAGGTAAAAAACTTCTGCCTTTTAGAGTCACTTTAAATCACTTCTTTCTCCTGCCCAGGACTACATGTCCCATGAGTTCTGTGTAGGGAAGATCAACATCTGAACCCAGAGAAGCTGGAGGCTGATAGACTGGAGGTAATATAAGGCATTAGAATTACATTTATTTAAATACATTTTCTTGTTTTTTTAAACTTTATATTTTATTAACTAATTTTATACACCACACTGTTTTGAGGTTTTTAACTCGAATAATCGGCCAACTAATCGATTATGAAAATAATCGCTAGTTGCAGCCCTAGTGCGTTTTGGCGAACCTGAATGGTGACTGCATGTGGCCTCTCTTGTAGAGTGGCTTTTTTCTTGCAACCCTCCAATACAAGCCACTACAGCTGGATAAAGCAAAAAAATGCAAAAAAAGTGATTATTTTAAGAGTGTGTGTATATATATATATATATATATATATATATATATATATATATATATATATATAATGTATGTGTATATTTGATTTTATATGTATTTTCCTAATTCTTTGCGCAAGAGTTTGATTTTTCTAATCATTGTTGTATGGCCAAATTGATATTTGCAGTAGCCAGTGTCCTTCCCTCCTTCTGTGACAATAGAATGCTCCATAAATGTCACCCACAGTCTCTGTAGCCAGGCTACCACGTGGGTAGATTTTTGTGCCCCCATTTCCAGGAGCTTCTCTTATTTTACAGTGAATATTGTTTTTACTTCAATAAATATTTTATTTTATACTACTTATTGTAGTTTTTTTTTTTTTTTTTTGTCTCCCCATCTCCCCCCCAGTGGCTGTGGATATTTACAGTGTGCTTCATTCTAGTTTCTGAATGTGGCAGGCTGTGTGAATGTGATCCTATAAGGTACCTTTCACTTGTCCATCGCTAAATTGGATCGGTAAAGGTATTTGTGCTTTTGGGGTTTGTTTTTTGTTTTTTTCCCCTGTTTTTCATTCTACGTCGAGCACGGGATGGCTTCAATCTGCATTATCAATTTATGAGCTGCCAGCCCTTGACTACTTATGAAATAATAGTTTTTCAGTTCGGCAGCCATGTGAAGTTTGACGTTTTGTTTTTTGTCAACTGCATGTAAGATATCAGGCTTCAGTTGACCTCTGACCCTCTTCATTGCCTCAGCATTGGCATCTCCCATAATTCTGACCAGGTTTATTAAATATTTGAACTGAAGTCACTTTTGCATGTTGTGCTCCCTGGCAGGTGCCTGAAGATCTCGAGCCAGAGGAAATTTATGATGACGAGGATGATGAGAATGAGGAAAACAACTGGAGAAATGACTATCCTGATGAAGATGATGAGGACAACAGTGAGAGGGAGGAGCGATACATGGGTAACTCACAGTATATTTGTCTTTGCTTGGTAATATTGAGCGATAACTGGTGTACAAAGCTGTAATTTATACAAAATGTGAGAGAACCCTATTATGTTAAAACCAGCGCACAGTGCCTAGTCAAACCTAATTTTCCTTTTTTAATATTGAATAAACAAGGCCCATTGTCAAAATGCATTGGTGAAAACTCCAAAATTGTAATCCATCACCAGCATTTGAGAAACGGGATCAATGTGTAGGTTTTGTGAAGGATCAGTTGATGAGCAAGCACAAAATCTGGCCACCTGTAAATATAGTATATTACTTGGACCCTGCGTGACTTTTGTCTTCCGTTTCACTTCCATAATTTGGAAATTAAAAACATAGAGCCATATGGAGTTAATATATTATGTCATTGGATAAAATGCTTGCAACACATGTATGATCGGTATAACTACACAAGAATAGTATTTTGCATACACTCCTATCCACTTCATAGCCAAAAGACAGCCGCAGCATGGTTGTCCAGTTCTGGGAGGGCGTCCATGGACATCCTCCCAGAACCATCTCTGTGATCAGTGTCCTTTGGATACAGCTGATCACAGATTGGGGTAAAGGGCCAATCAGTGTGGCCATTTACAATGTGATCAGCTGTGTCCAATCACCACTAATCACATGTAAACAAACTTGCCCGTTCCTTTCCTCACACGCTGTCAAGAGTGAAGAGAAGAGAGCTGGTAACCGGCAAGTGTGATAGGGGACATTTACACTGATAATCAGGGCACCGATCATCAGTGCCACCTCATTTGTGCCCATCAGTGCAGCCTCATCGGTGCACATGTATGAAGGAGAAAAATTGATTTTTTTTGCTAAATTTTTAACCGAAAACTAAAACTTTTTTTTTTTTTCTGTCCTATTATAAATTACATTCCCCTTTCAATCTGCAGCACTGCAATCTTCTGTAAAATGCAATATGGTTACCTGGAGGTGGTCTGTCCACAGATAATGTACAAAACGCCCCCCTGCAAATGTAGTTTCATGCTTGTGTGATTGGCTTGTTGATTTTTACAGAAGTCTGCACTAAGATACAAGTCTTTTGGGCATCCCCTGCAACAAAAATTTGATTTTGGGTGAGATACTCCCAAATGGAAATCATGACTCAAGGGATTCAGACCTTACCACTTTCATCATTTTAAAACCCTGTGAGGGCAGCAGCTGATAATTTTAATTACAAAATCGCTTCTAATCACATTTGGTTTGCACATGGATACAGACAAGCAAATGGCTATTTCTTCAGAATGACAAAAGGTAGGAATCTGCAACCTCTCATGCCATCGCTTCAGCGCTCTGTGCCGTGGGCCTTTACTTCTGTGCACATGCGTGGTACTTATGTCATCACAGCTCAGCCATTCAAACGGCCAGAGCCTGTAAGCACAGAAGGAAGAGTGGGTGAAGATGGAAGCCCTGTCAGTGTTGTCAACTCACCGCTAGACCCGCACATGAACTTTAACAGCATCCCAATCTTAGTCCGTAGGGTTTAATATTGAGTTGGCCCACCCTTTGCAGCTATAACAGATCAACTCTTATAGGAAGTCTGTCCACAAGGTTTAGGAGTGTGTCTATGGGAATGTTTGACCATTCTTCCAGAAGCACATGTGTGAGGTCAGGCACAGATGTGGACGAGGCTTGCAGTCTCCACTCTAATTCATCCCAAAGGTGTTCTAGTGGGTAGAGGTCAGGACTCTGTGCAGGCTAGTCAAGTTCCTTCACCCCAAACTCGCACCGCCGTGTCTTTATGGACCTTGCTTTGTGTGCTGGTGCGCAGTCATGTTGGAACGGGAAGGGGCCATTCAAACGGCCAGAGCCTGTAAACACAGAAGGAACAGTGGGTGAACTCACCGCTAGAGGGCTTTGTTTTAAGGTAAGTTTCATATTGTGCTATTATGCAATGCATATCAGCACAGTATGCCCTTAACTTGTAGGGAAAATGTTTGTGTTTGTTTTTTTAAATGGAAGAGTTTACTGCACCTTTAAGTCAGCGAGAATTGGTGGTGGGAAAGGTGTGTATTAAAAGCTCCCCCTCCCATCCATTTTTTTTTTATTATAGGATGCCAGAGTTGTTACAATGCTAAATTGCTCCTTTTATATTGAGGTTTGCTGCTGTTTTATTATACTTTCTTGTGCTTGTACAGGTTATTATGAAGACAGTGATGAGGAAGATCGACACGGAGGGGACTCCTGGAAGGCATACAAGCAGAAGACCATGAGCGAGTTGAATGAGGAAGAGGAATATGGTTAATGTGATACCCTCTATAAGCATAGAACATCTCTCTGATTTGGATAAAGAACAATGGTCTGTTTTTAGACTAAACAGAGACAGAACTGTTCACTGGTTTTATGCACAGCTGAATTGTAACGCTAAACCTTGTTTATGGGGAAGATACTGTTTGTTGTATTAGTTTTTCATGTTTTGAACATTCTGGTTTGGAGATTTTTAGAATCCAAACTTTTACCCCAATATAAACATTTTCATGCAAAAGCCAGTCACATATGTGATCAGTGTTAGGCCTCATTCACACTGGCGATGACATACTTGCTATTTATAGGGCGTTTTTATGATTTAATATTACAAATTTTGTAATATAATACAAATCTGCACTGGTCTGCCTAAACACAACTTTTTTTGTTTTCATGAACCTGGAATGTATTTAGTGGATTTAAACTGATGGTTTAGGTGGGCTTTAATTCTAGGGTGTGTACCTTCAAAAACAAGTCTTTAATTGTGGCTCCCATATTTATGACCTGACAGGTTCCTTTTTAAATCTCTCTAGTAAATTCAAACAATGCAGGACATTGTATTGGTGGGTGGGAAGGGGATTTCATTCCCAACTGATATGTAATACAGTGGAGGTGATTTAAATAAAATTGTGCGAGGCACAATCTCTTATGTTCAATGTAGTTGTGCTTTATATTGGTTCTATTTTTTTAAAGTTGCATAAAAATAAACTGTATTTTTAGTTGGTAAATACTGTTTACAATGTGCTGTGTGGTCTTAAGATTATTGATGTTTTAATTGATCCTGATAACATCACTGAAGGATGCTAAATTCCTTCCCGCGACTCCTGACGGCCACTAACAGCGGGAGGCAGAGATTGTGTCTTGATCACGTGACCTCTGTGATTGGTTCTCACATGATTGCAAACTTGTCCCTATGCCTGCTGAACACGTGACCACTGTGATTGGCTCTCACAAAGGTAACAGTGATCAGGAGCCCATCTTGCTGGTTCCCGATCACAGATACCGGGAGCTGTCTGTAGCAGCTTGGTTAATGTTCTAGGAGTGCGGCCTTGGCACAGAACCTCGGACTACTTTGGACACACATTAGTGGTAGTGCATTAACCACTTGCCGACCGGGCCGTAGCCGAAAGATGGCTACAGTGCGGACGGCTTATTCTGGGTGCATGTCCGTGGGATGTCATTCCAGAATTTTGCTTCCGCGCGCCCCCGGGAACATCCATGACCAGAGGACCGGGCGCATCACGGATAACGGTAAATAGCCACTGATCGCGGCCGTTTACCACGTGATCGTTCCGTCAAATGAGGGAGCGATCACTTGTAAACAAACCGGCGTCACGCCAGGTCCTCCCTCCCCTCTCTGTCCCGATAGGTACAGTGCAAGGGGAGAGATTGCAGCAGCGCTGGATAATTTAGTGCCCACAGCGCCGCTCAGTGTCAATACTCTGCAACACTGTGCAATACTCTGCCAATACATTTTAACAGAAACAAAGATTTTTTTATTTTTTCAGCTTTTTTCAAATTTTCAGTCTTTGTTTTTTTTAAAAAAATTTTAAAAAAAACAGCGGTGATTAAATACCACGAAAAGAAAGCTCTATTTGTGTGGGAAAAAAAGGACAAAAATGTTATATGGGTACAGTGTTGCATGACTGAGTAATTGTCATTCAAGTGTGAGAGCACCGAAAGCTGAAAATTGGTTTGGTTAGGAAGGAGGTTTAAGTGCCCAGTGGTTAGAGCCCATCCACCATGCCACTGCATGTATATTTTATGGCTCTGAGAAGAGATTAAATTTGTAAAAAAGTTTTTCAACTTTGCTTCTAAACCATTGTACTAATGCATTTCTGTTTCTCCCCCTTTACTGAGTGTATACCCTATATTACCAAAAGTATAGGGACGTCTGCTTTTACCCACACATGAACTTTAACAGCATCCCAATCTTAGTCCATAGGGTTTAATATTGAGTTGGCCCACCCTTTGCAGCTATAACAGCTTCAACTCTTATAGGAAGTCTGTCCACAAGGTTTAGGAGTGTGTCTATGGGAGGTCATGTGTGAGGTCAGGCACGGATGTGGACGAGAAGGCCTGGCTTGCAGTCTCAACTCTAATTCATCCTAAAGGTGTTCTAGTGGGTAGAGGTCAGGACTCTGTGCAGGCTAGCAAAGTTCCTTCACCCCAAACTCGCAACACCGTGTCTTTATGGACCTTGCTTTGTGTGCTGGTGCGCAGTCATGTTGGAACGGGAAGGGGCCATTCACAAACAGTTTCCACAAAGTTAGGAACATCAAAATGTTTTGGTATGCTGACACCTTAAGAGTTCTCTTCACTGGAACTAAGGGGCTAAGCACAACCCCACACCATAATCCCTCCTCCACCAAATTATTTGGACCAGTGCACAAAGCAAGGTCCATAAAGCAATGGATGAGCGAGTTTGGGGTGGAGGAACTTGACTGGCCTCCACAGAGTCCTGATCTCAACCCAGCAGAACATCTTTTGGGATGAATTGGAGTGGAGACTGCAAACCCTACAGACTAAGATTGGGATGCCATTAAAGTTCATGTGCATGTAAAGGCAGGCGTTCCAATATTTTAGTACTCTAGTATACAGTTGTGCTCATAAGTTTATATACCCTGGCAGAAGTTATGATTTCTTGGCCATTTTTCAGAGAATATGAATGAGAACACAAAACCATTTCTTTCACTCATGGTTAGTGTTTGGCTGAAGTTGACACAAAGGGGTTTGAATGGCTATTAAAGGTAAACATACTCACCTGTGATCTGTTTTGCTTGTAATGTGTATGTGTGTATAAAAGGTCAATGAGTTTCTGGACTTCTGACAGACCCTTGCATCTTTCATCCAGTGCTGCACTGACATTTATGGAGTCATGGGGAAAGCAAAAGAATTGTCAAAGGATCTGCGGGAAAAGGTAGTTGAACTGTGTAAATCAGGAAAGGGATATAAAAAGATATCCAAGGAATTGAGAATGCCAATCAGCAGTGTTCAAACTCTAATCAAGAAGTGGAAAATGAGGGATTCTGTTGAAACCAAACCAGTCAGGTAGACCAACTAAAATTTCAGCCACAACTGCCAGGAAAATTGTTTGAGATGCAAAGAAAACCCCACAAATAACTTCATGTGAAATACAGGACTCTCTGAAAACATGTGGTGTGGATGTTTCAGGATGCACAATAAGGAGGCACTTGAAGAAAGATGGTCGAGTCGCCAGAAGAAAGCCATTACTACGCAAATGCCACAAAGTATCCCGCTTACAATACGCCAAACAGCACAGAGACAAGCCTCAAATCTTCTGACACAAGACATTTGGAGTGATGAGACCAAAATTGAGCTTTTTGGCTACAACTATACTTGCTTTATTTATAGAGCAGTAAATAGGACCTATGATGAAAGGTACACCTTTCCAACTGTGAAACACTGAGGTGGATCGCTGATGTTTTGGGGATGTGTGAGCTACAAAAGGCACAGGTAATTTGGTCAAATTGATGGCAAGATGAATGCAGTAGGTTATCAAAAAATACTGGAGGAACATTTGCATTCATCACCCAGGAAGCTGCGCATGGGACGTACTTAGACATTCCAACATGACAATGATCCAAAACACAAGGCCAAGTTAACCTGTTATTGGCTACAGCAGAATAAAGTGAAGGTTCTGGAGTGGCCATCTCAGTCTCCTGACCTCAATATCATTGAGCCACTCTGGGGAGATCTCAAACATGCAGTTCATGCAAGACAGCCCATGAATTTACAGGAACTGGAGGCTTTTTGCCAAGAGGAATGGGCAGCTTTACCATCTGAGAAGATAAAGAGCCTCATCCACAAAAGACTTCAAGCTGTCATTGATGTTAAAGGGGGCAATACATGGTATTAAGAACTGGGGTGTGTAAACTTTTGATCGGGGTCATTTGGGTAGTTTCTGTTGTGATTATGATTTAAAAAGAGTAAACACAGTTGATTTGATAATAAATGGCTTAAGCCAAACACTAACCATGAGTGAAAGAAAAGTTTTTGTGTTATCATTCATATTCTCTGAAAAATGGCCAAGAAATCAAATTCTGCCAGGGTATGTAAACTTATGAGCACAACTGTATGTGTAATAAGCCATATATCTAGTAATGTTTACAGGAATACAGTATGCATCATTGTCTAACCTATACAAGCAGGTAGAAATGTTTTTTAGCATACAGCAGCCAAGTGCATACAGAAAAGTGTCATCTTAGCGATTATCACACTGGTGAGGCTGTCCTTACTGAGAACTCACAAGAGGAAGGATTGCTTTGAAGGGCACAGCTCTGCCACTCCTTGGCCTGCTGGAGGATCAAGGAGGCACTCCCTCACTGGAAACTCGGGTTTGACAGTGTGAAGGAGGCTCCTGGCTGAACTGTCGAGGGAGTAACACATACAAAGCAGGTATGTGTTCTCCGTGTATTTTCTAGCAAGCAAATGCTTGTTGGCATCAGGATCACCACTGTGATGTGGTCCTTTATGCCTAATGTTGTGCACAGCAGCTGTCTGGTGACAGTGAAAGGGTCCTACTGTTGGTGCTCCACTAGTCCAGTGTATTACCATGGTGAAGATTTGCTCTATAATGTGCCTCCTGTCTTGTGTTAAATAAAACTGCTGAATGCTTGCTGTGCTTTGATTACAGTATATCTATATACTAAATATAGAATGCTGGTCTATAAGTTCATATTATTTTAATATATATATTTAATTATTATTAATATATTAATTAATATATTATATATACCGTATTTATCGGCGTATAACACGCACCCCAATTTAGGAGGGAATTTTAAGGAAAAAAACTTTTAGGAGGGAAGTTGAAGGGAAAAAAAAAACTTACATTTAAATGCTCGTCAGTGCAGCCTCCCCCAGTGCAGCCTTCGATCCCCTGTCTTCAAAATCGCCGACCGCGATTTGAAAATGGCGCCGCCGGCGCCGAAATACACAGAGCCGGTCCTCGGCTCTTTCCGGCGGCTCTCGTTCACTTTCGGCTCCACTCGTAGTCCCGAGCGGAGCTATCCGAACCTAGCCGAGTAGGTTCGGATAGTTCCGCTCGGGACTACGAGTGGAGCCAAAAATGAACAAGAGCCGCCGGAAAGAGCCGAGGACCGGCTCTGTGTATTTCGGCGCCGGCAGCGCCATTTTCAAATCGCGGTCGGCGATTTTTGAGTTGTGCAGCTCAGGGGATCGGCGTATAACACGCACCTGCGACTTTCCCCTGATTTTAAGGGGAAAAAAGTGCGTGTTATACGCCCATAAATACGGTATATATATCTCATTGCATGCACGGAACTAGAAAAAAAGCTCACAATGATTTGTATCATGTGCAACTGAACATGCTGTGCCTGATTTTGCATGCTCTTTTGGCTATATCTCTCCTATGGATCACAGGAGTGCAGTTAGTTCTACACTCCTGTCCTGTTTTCAGCCGACAGCAGGCTTTCATCACAAACCAGGTCCAGGCTCTGAAAATATCCCGAGCATATGGTCAGGTTCCACTCAGAGGCCTGTACCAGCAGCTGGCTCAGCCTCTCAGTGAGAGCCTGTGCCAGCTGCTTCTAGCGCTCAAGTGCATGCTGGAGGGGCAGAGCAGAGAGCCGGTGATTGACAGTCACCAGCTGGCTGCAGGCTGAAAACCGAGAGCTGAGTGTCTTTGCTCGGTTATCAGTCTTAAGGCAAGTATGATTATTTGTGATATATATATATATTTATTAATAATTTGAACAACACTCTGAATGTACACTGAAAATCATTGGCACTGTGAACCACAGCAACCAGACACCTTTTACTGACCATTTATGGCAAAATCAATGGTTCTGCTGTTAACTCTGTATACAGAAAATGAGGCATAGGTATAAAGAGGCAGCACTGAAAAACTATAAGAATGCAGTTGGCAGCCTTGATGCTTTTTTTTTTTTTTTTTCTATCCACAGTTCTTACAAAGCAGCACTTTTAATGATACATTGCTGAGTGCAAGGATGAGTGTGCCAACGCCCGCCATGGGAGGGACAAAAGTTGAAGGGATAGATTAGCTCACAGAGAGAGATGGCAAGTATAACACAAAAAAAAATAGTGCCTGCCCGGGCGTATGTGTTTCTAGGGGAAAAGAGCCTAAAGCCTCGTACACACGGTGCAAAAATCAGAAGGGGATTGTCGTTTGACAGGCTGTTGTCTGAAGTTCTTACCTTTAGTACACTCCTTTTCACAATTGTTTTTTTCCAATTTTCGGCCAACAAAAGCTAGTAAAATTTTGTCAAACAACGGCTTCACGTCAGATTTTCAGATGGTCAGTACACAAATCTGTCACACAAAAGTCAAAAGTGCAAATGCGCATGCTCGGAATCAATGCTCACCAAACAAAAAATTAGCAGAAGGGGCCCAAAGGGTGGCGCTCAAGAACTGAAATTCCTCATAGTACGTCCCTACGTTTGTGGCATGACAATTTGTGTAACGTTAGTATGCAAGACAAGATCCTGGCACACGCCCTTTTGACGAAAATCAGACGCTCGGTTGTCCAACAATCGTACCGTGTGTACGAGGCTTTAGACAGAAAAGCACAATTTTAAGTAGTGTTGGTCCTCACTTGGAAGTCGGTTTTCTTTGCAGCATTCAAGAGCTTATAAATCAAATCAAGAGAGACTTCACCTTCTCCCATTGTTCAAGGTCCTCAAGACATTCCCATGAGGCTTGGTTCCAGCAATGCCCTCCAAGATGCCATTTGCAAGCTGCTGTAAAGATGCTGCTTTTGGCAAGCAAATATAGGCTTAGCTAATGATTATTTTTTTATATATTATAAAAAAATCAGCATCTGCAAAAACAGGAAATATTGTCCTAATCTGAAACAGGTCATGCCCACTTTTCCGTTGATGTTTTAGATTAGTGATCATTGACGAGGTTTTGATCAGAGGACCTACCTGTTCTCTTGCTCAGCCAGTGATAGCCCAAACTTCTGTGGTAAGGGCCTTGACAGTCTGGATTTTGTTAGTGGATTCAGCTGAGGAAATAAACTTTTCATTCAGCACTAAAAAAAACTGTGAGCAGCAGCAGATTGTGTAGCTGAGCCAGTGGTAGACCTGGTCAAGCTATTAGTTAGGGTAATGAAGCATTCAATGGTGCCCAAAAGAGCACAAGCATTGGCTGGCTGACCCTGCCTCTAAGCAAGGACTCTGCTTGGTTTTTTATGGGGCAAAGATTCTTTTTGTCAAGACGCAAAAGGAGACATTGGGTAAGGGGCAGAAAATCCTGCCTAAATCTGCAGGAAAAAAGGCAACAGCTGGTTAGCGGCAAGGAACAGGGGTTCTGGGAATCTAGATCTTACCCGCCAGGAAGAGAATATCTTTAGCAGCCCTGGGAACCAAATTGATCTACTCTCCAGATATCAAAATTCAAACCATCTGAATGTTTGTTTTTTGGGGTTCTACAGGTGGAAACACGGTTGTCTTTTTTTTTGGGTCTGGGCAGGGAGCGTCTGTGATCCATGGGTACTTTTGGTAATAAAGAGAGGTTACTCCTTAAAATGGGAGGAGGCGGCTCCCAGAGATCGCTTGGTTTAGACATGCATTTCATTGTTCAAAGACAGGAGATCGTCGTTAGACATAATTGAGAATTGCTGGAGTCAGGGGCCATAGTCCCGTTACCTTTGATCAGTATGGAAAATGGGTTTGTTCCCCAATTTTTCTAGCGAGAAAATTTTCAGGGAAATTCAGACTCATATTGGATTGGAGGTTCTTCAACATGTTCATCAAACCAGCAAGGTCTATCTCCAGGCTCAGGTTTTTCAGATTGGCACTATTATGCTGGAGACACAATTGTAAAGCAACACAAGTTATAATGGCAGCAGTGTAATCTTTGACAGGCTATCAGCTGGAGATTGGACTACTGTCATAACTTGTGTGTTCAGTTATGATACATAACAGTCTAAAAGTCTCTATTATAGCCAGCTTCCAAGCCCTGAGCCACCTAAACGAGTTGGCTTTTTCACAAAGAATAATTAAGGTCCAACCAGTGGGGATTTGTATGATAAAAACAAGGCCCTTGACCACCATCAATGATAGGGCACTATTCCCCGTACTAATACCAAAAGAATTGTATACGTCCATTGACGCCAAAGCATTTTCTACTCACGCTGGCCACATTCTGGCCCCAGAGGGTCTGAAGGACAGTAAATTGAGCTCCTGTTTATAAACTTTGGAGGCCCCTCATAAAATCCAAAGCAAAAAATGACCACCAAGAAAAAGTTCTTGAATTAAAACCCCAAAAAATTTCAGTTTAAAATTGGCTAAACACAATCTAGGTGTACCAATACAAAAGTTATGCACAGCCTTAAAGTTTGTTTTCTTTGGAAAGCATCAAGGCTACCCCATCAGCATAATTTTGCAAAGAACCCCTTGATTAGTAGGCAGCATGTCAGAATACTGCAAAAGGTTCACCATTTTCACACAGAAGCAAGGCTCCTTTCTAATGAAAACACTGTATGACTTTAAAAAGAGTAATGAACCCGCGCAGTGGAAATGGAGATCTATAGGTGAAATCTATGGAACTGCTGCCGCCCAACAAGCAGTCACCAAAATTGGGGACAGCTAAGTAGATTGGTGTAGTAGAAGGGTCTGGCGCTGTTCCTATAACTAAGTGATAATTCCCTACCTGCGTATTTTTATATTTATATCTCTAGTTCAAAACAAGGCATACAAGTTTAAGTTCCTAAGTATAAACACAACGTGCAGGTGTCAAATAGTGATATCCTTAAAAAATATATATATTGCACGATTTTAAACAAGCTATAAATGTGTATAAAAACAAGCTTCTAATATATAAAAATTCTAGTGGTGGTGTCGAGTCTTCATATGCGGTGTTGCTGATTAATATTCCAAATATCCTAAAGTGTGGGGGAAAGAAGGAGGGGGGGGGGGGTGGGTGAAGGTGGGGAAGGGAAGGGGAGGGAGGGGGAAAGGGAGAGGTGTGGGAGATCAGCCACTGGTGAAGGAGCTAGAAACTGGTCAAAAATCACTTCTGCTAAAGTGCAAACGTGCTAGTAAAGTTCAGATAAAGTCCTTATGGTGTAATAAACTTATTATCCTTAATAATATAATGTCTTGGTATATATCTTGTGCAGTATCTTGGTGCATATGATGTTGTGAAAAAGATCCTTGCTCTGAAAGTGCAGCCACTCACCGGATCACTTCACCCCTGCAGGGGTATCGGGCAATTACAGTTTTGCGCCACTGTACGGCAATCACTGGCAGACTCAGGATCGTGGTGTATCATATAAAAAGAGAGAAGGAATGCCCATAGCGTAAAATCGTTTTTAAAAAATTTATTAAACAAATGGAAAGGTACTCACAATTTCACAGTGTAAATCAAGCAAAGTATAAAAAAGTCACGGATAGTCTTCAGCGCTGGTAAGTAGCTGATGTTGGGAAGCACAGATTAGGCCATGCCCTACGCGTTTCGTCGTTAGGACGTCTACGGGAGCATCCCGTAGACGTCCTAACGACGAAACGCGTAGGGCGTGGCCTAATCTGTGCTTCCCAACATCAGCTACTTACCAGCGCTGAAGACTATCCGTGACGTTTTTATACTTTGCTTGATTTACACTGTGAAATTGTGAGTACCTTTCCATTTGTTTAATAAATTTTTTAAAAACGATTTTACGCTATGGGCATTCCTTCTCTATTTTTATATGATACACCACCACTAGAATTTTTAGATATTAGAAGCTTGTTTTTATACACATTTATAGCTTGTTTAAAATTGTGCAATATATATATATTTTTTAAGGATATCACTATTTGACACCTGCACGTTGTGTTTATACTTAGGAACTTAAACTTGTATGCCTTGTTTTGAACTAGAGATATAAATATAAAAATACGCAGGTAGGGAATTATCACTTAGTTATAGGAACAGCGCCAGACCCTTCTACTGTATGACTTTGTACACCTTCTGTTTTGATGTATTTAGAATGAATTTAGCCGATTTAAAATGAAGGTTCACTTAAAGCATTTGTTACCCCCAAAACGTCATATTCCTGATATGTGCCTGCTATACCATGTACTTGTATGAGAAAGTATCCTGTTCTGTTTTGTGTTGCTTCCTTTTTGAAACCTCTGGAGTTCCCGCCAGTCCTTCAGCTTTATTGAAAACTGACCACACTAAGCTGGAGAGCACATCATGCTCAGTTCTCTAGCTATGCTGGGAACCCGGTGTACTCTCCTCCAATGATCAGACTTGTCCTGACACCTCTGTGCACAGCCATGCACTGGGAAGCTCAGCATGCTGCTGATTCTTGCTCTTATGCAGCTGAGAACAGAGGGAATTTGATTACTTATAAAGAAGGGGAAAAGGTTGTTTTTTTTTGTTCTATACAAAAATGTTTTGCTCTTCATTTCTATTTTAAACTGAATGGGTTGTTTTACAAGATGATTGTTTACAATCACTTTAAGCTTTACCATTGGACTGCATTTTTTTTTGGTAACAAAGTGCTAGGTCCCTGCTGCACAACCTGCTTCCCGCAGACCTCAGCAGTGTGAGTGGGAACATTGATTAGGGTAATAGCATTGATCTCTACTAGCCTCATGTAACATGTTCTTAGTTTATATGGTCTTCTGCGGCATAATATCCTCAGCCAAAAACGTATCATGTCCACACTCTATGACCCACATTTCCTCCATTAGGTCTACAGTTTCTGACAGTTCTCTCAATCATTACATATATAAAACATTATGCATGTCCCTTTGGTGATGTATTTAAGGATCCTTTTAGTTTAGTTACACATTGACAACCACTGTGCTAGGTACAATATGCACTTCTGTCGCTTGTTCATTTTAAACAAACCGGAAGAACTTTAAAACAATAGCTTGCTTACTGGCCAAAGACTTGCCACTGCATAGAATTCAGCACCATAAAAACACGACTGAACTTATGTGACTGTAGTCAGATGTTTTTCTAAACTCCACCCAAGAACACATTCTTGGGGTTAGGTTGAGGTTACTGCAAGTTACATTCAGTTGTTTCTAGAGTGGACTGTTCTCCAAATTTGTGGGATGGAGATTAGTGATTCTACAGTAAATCCTAGGTGGAACTACTGCAGGATTTTCCATTGTAGCATAGGTTAGTCACGTTGAAACATTAACCATTTGCCTACTAACCCCCTCCTGCCCAGGCCAATTTTCAGCTTTCAGTGCTGTCACACCTTGAATTAAAATCGCACGGTCATGCAACACTACCCATATTTTTTCACACAAATAGAGCTTTCTTTTGGTTGTATTTATTCACCACTGGGTTTTTTTATTTTTTGCTAAACAAACGAAAAAAGTTTGTTATAAAACTTTGCAAAAGGGTAATTTTTCTCCTTCACTGATGTGTGCTGATTGGGCGGCACTGTTGAGACTGCACTGATATTCAGTGTACATTCTAAGCCCCATACACATGGGCAGAATGTCTGGAGACATTTGCCGGTTCAAAAATCGGCCGACATTCTACCCGTGTGTATGTTGGTCTGTCCGACAGAAGCCAGCCGTTCGTGCTTCGTGTCGGACGTGGATGCTGGAAAACCAGCAGCCGATCAGCGCTCTCAAACAGTGGCAGAGAGCGTCAATCTGAGTGTTTAGAACACAACAGCTCAGTGGGAAGGGTTCGCTAGACTAACCTCGCAACGTTAGAATTTGGAGTTAGAATTTGGAGTTCCATGTAGCTGATGATGGTTAATAAGGACTCCATCCAGCAGCTACTACCAGAGCTGACAGTTTTTTTTCGTGCAACAAACTGTAGTGTGTACCAGGCTTTAGAGAAGCCAGTTAAGTGCTCTCTTCGCATCCGTGATCACCTGCGATTGGACACAGCTGATCACGTGGTAAAGGGCCGCTGATTGGTTCTTTACCTCAATCTGTGATCAGCAGGGTCCTCCGGACACTGATCACAGAGTGCGCAGTCTGCGATCGTGGGAGGACATCATATGACGGCCTCCCAGAACTAGCAGTCCGTGCTGTATCTGTCGTTCGGCTATATCGCGGTCAGGCAAGTGCCTAAAGAAATTTTGATCTTAATATGTGAGCTAAAATAAAACAGCAGCAATGTACATAGCACTACCAATTACTATTCATCCATCTGGATGCTCCAGGGGGTGTTATTGCTCTAGATTAAAGTACAGTGGATATAAAAAGTCTACACACCCCTGTTAAAAATGTCAGGTTTCTGTAATAGAAAAAAATGAGACAAAGATAAATCATTTCAAAACATTTCCACCTTTAAATGTGACCTATAAACTGTACAACTCTGTTGAACGACAAACTGAAATCTTTTAGGTGGAGGGAAGTAAAAATAAAAAACAAAAATAATATGGTTGCATAAGTGTGCACACCCTTAAACTAATACTTTGTTGAAGCACCTTTTGATTTTATTACAGCACTCAGTCTTTTTTGGGTATGAGTATCAGCATGGCACATCTTGACTGGCACTCTTCTTTGCAAAAACACTCTAAATCTGTCAGATTGCGAGGGCATCTCCTGTACACAGCCCTCTTCAGATACCCCCACAGATTTTCAATGGGATTCAGGTCTGGGCTCTGGCTGGGCCATTCCAAAACTTTAATGTTCTGGTGAAGACATTCCTTTGTTGATTTGGATGTATGCTTTGGGTCGCTGCCATGCTGAAAGATGACGTTCCTCTTCCTGTTCAGCTTTCTAGCAGAAGCCTGAAGGTTTTGTGCCATTATTGACTGGTATTTGGAACTGTTCATAATTCCCTCTATCTTGATTAAGGCCCCTGTTCCAGCTGAAGAAAAACAGCTGCCACCACCATGCTTCACTGTGGGTACAATGTTCTTTTGGTGATGTGTATTGTTTTCGTGCCAAACATATCTTTTGGAATTATGATCAAAAAAAGTTCAACCTTGGTTTCATCAGACCATAACACATTTTCCCACATGCTTTTGGGAGACTTCGGATGCGTTTTGCAAAATTTATCTGGGCTTGGATGTTTTTCATTACAAGAAAAGGCTTCCGTCTTGCTATTTTACCCCATAGCCCAGACATATGAAGAATACGGGAGATTGTTGTCACATGTACCACACAGCCAGTACTTGCCAGATATTCCTGCAGCTCCATTAATGTTGCTGTAGGCTTCTTGGCAGCCTCCCTGATCATTTTTTATTTCTCGTCTTTTCATCAATTTTGGAGGGACGTCCAGTTCTTGGTAATGTCACTGTTGTACCATATTTTCTCCACTTGATGACGGTCTTCACTGTGTTCCATGGTATATCCAATGCCTTGTAAATTCTTTTGTACCCTTCTCCTGACTAACACCTTTTAACAAGGCGATCCCTCTGATGCTTTGGAAGCTCTCTGTGGACCATGGCTTTTACTGTAGGATGCAACTAAACATGTCAGGAAAGACCTACTAGAACAGCTGAATTTTATTTGGGGTTAATCAGAGGCACTTTAAATGATGGCAGGTGTCTACTGACTTCCATTTAACATGAGTTTGAATATGATTGCTTAATTTTGAATACAGCTACATCCCCAGTTATAAGAGGGTGTGCACACTTATGCAACCACATTATTTTATTTTTACTCCCCACCCGCAAAGATTTCAGTTTGTTTTTTTATTTATTTGTCACATTAAAAAGGTGGAAAAAGTTCTGAATTTATCTGTCTAATTTTTTTCATTACAGAAACCTGACATTTTAACAGGGGTGTGTAGACTTTTTATATCCATTAAACATAAAAGAGATGGTCACTTGGCGCCACTAAACGCCACTACTTAATGGCCCTGAAATCGATTTTTCATGAAATATTGTCTTACTGAGTTTTCTACCCTCTTGTAACGTTCTTCAGAAGCTCCTGAACCTTTTTATTCCTCTTGATTTCTGTTTGAAACAAGTAGTACACATTAGTTGAGGTCATGTGCACTGCTCCATGCACACTACAAATCCCATTGTCACCTGAGGTGCAAGTGAAAAAGGGTGGCTATGTTCCTGCATACAGTGGGACCATGGAAAATAAAGTAGCCACCCTCTCACAGGAAGTTGGATTACAGCAGCAAAAAGGAAATAGAAGGTACTTTAACCACTTCCCGTCCGTCATATAGCAGAATGACGGCCGGAAAGTGGTTGTATTATCCTGACTGGGCGTCATGACATCCAGCAGGATAAGCCGCGGGGGCGCGCGGCGATGTAGTGTGTCAGGGTGACACACTGCATCTCCGATCCTGGTAAAGAGCCTATGACATAGGCTCTTTACCATGTGATCAGCTGTGTCCAATCACAGCTCATCACATAGTAACCAAGAAGTGCAGTTTATCGGCTTTTCCCTCTACTCTACCAGCATGAGTGAGCCGTTTCTTCAGTGCGCATTGACGTCGGCACATGCTGATACAGTGAATATTTCCTAAACGGTGCAAGTTTAGGAGATATGCATGGTACCTACAGGTAAGCCTTATTACAGGCTTACCTGTAGGTAAAAGTGGTAGTACAGGGTTCACAACCACTTTAAGTCCTTCCCCGACACACTTAAGTCTAGTACACACGGTGCCGAATGTTGGCCGGTTTCTATTGAACCTGCTGACATTCGACCCGTATGTATGGCAGTCGAAGGCTCATGACCATTAAAAGGTCTGCCGACCGGCTCCCGATTAGCGCTCAGCCAATGGCTGAGTGCGCTGACTGGAGTTTTCTGGCAGGGGGGCCGTCCCTCTGTCAGAACACAATAGCTCAGCAGGGGAGATTGCTGTAGTAATATCAGATCGAAAATAGTGGTGTGTATGAGACTTTATATTTGCCTTTGCAACATCCCCTACCACTCCTTCCTTGGTTTGCCCTAATTAGGAAAATGATTGTTCTGCAGATTGCAATCGCTTGAAAATATCAACCAAAAATGTGACCCATCAGTCAAAAATTTAATCTATAGAAACATTCAATCTGTAATAGAACTGGTGCTCCAATACTCATGCAGATATTTGTTCTATTGATCAGAAGCAATTAAGAGCTTACTAAATTGACTGAATAGATGCAATTTTTATTCAATTCAATCAGTTTAGTCGCATAAAGTGTTTGACTCATTTATCAACAAGGTGACCATAAGGGGTAGCTGATAAATACTGGCTTTATAAAAAGGGGTACCTAGTTAAAATAAGTAGTGAAATACTGGTCTGCAACACTGGTAGATATTTACTTTATCATAGTACAAGGGTTTAACATGAAGAGCAGCAATTTTCATGTACAGAACTCAACCACAGTCCACACATCATCTCCTCACCCCGTAACACATCTGGGTATTGGACATTTGGGTGTTCTTTATTTTCTAAACTTGAAGGCTGTGAAGGTTAAGTAGTTTCCCTGATGAGCAGTTGCTGGTGGATGTGGAAAAGGTTTTTGGCAATTTAAAAAGGAAAAAACAAAAATACACATAAAACTGACAATAAAATAAAAAAAAAAAAAAAAAAAAAAAAAGGAGTGTAGAACACTTAAAACGTTTAAGATTTGGAATTGTGAAACCTTTCAAAAGGTATCGTTTGAGCAATATTTTTTTTTGTCCATTTTCACTTCAGCTGGGCCTCTTCTTGATCAAACAAAAACAACAGAAACCGTCTTTAGTAAAGCCACATGCTTGTCGCATGAAAATCGCCTTTTCTTTATAACAATGTTTTTGTTCTTTTTTTTTTTTTACCAAAGTCTGTAATCATAATGGCTTCTTTGATTTTACTATTGGCCTTTTCTCTTCTGCCGTGTCCATCTCCGTCAAGACGCAGTTGAAAATCAGCTGGGTCCATCTCGTGAGGAAAGCTAAAAAGGCAATGTAAAAAATAGAAGTTAAGGGAAAAAAAAAAAATTACACTTCAGACGATGCACTTAATTCTCTAATTATACATTTACTGTGGCCTTTACCTTCACATAAAATACACGAGTTGTTCCCCAACCATAGACATAGAAAGTCTTACATTTTCAGTTTATACTGCTGTCTACCAGAGCATTGGACAGTGGGAACCAAAAAAAAAAAAAAAATCTGAAGGCCAGCCCAGGATAAACCCTGCCGCTACTAGTATGCTTCAGTTTTGCAGCCAACATTGGGTTGAGAGCATGACCATGGACACAGAATGGTGGGACCTTTGTACCTCAATGGACTTCTGAAAACAGGTTTTACAGCGAGTATGCAATCCTACTTACTTTCTCGTCTTGTCCATTGAGGACACAGGAAGTCAAACCTCTAGGATGTCCAAAAGCATTTTAACTGATGGGTGGGCAACAAATATGTTGCACCAACATCCCCAAAAAAACCCAGAAAACTGGACACTGTGTGCAGCTCAAAGAGCTGGCTGAAGGACCTTAGAACCTAACTCCAAATTTACTGTCCCTTTATATTTGTTTAAGTCAAGCTGACCTAGACAAACTATTTGCTACACTAACAAGTGCACCTGCTGGACATGCTGTATATACTGTATTTTAAGCTACAGGCAGCATATAGCACTTCTGGCAGCGGAATGAAAACTTTCCATCCCACACACCTGTAACAAACTTGAGCCAGACTGAGCGCTGCTCAGCCATTTATAGGCAGCTTTGTGTTTTAGCAATGAATACAAAAATGTTCCTCTGATTGACTGAGGCAGATGGATGAAATCACGAGGAAGCTTTGTATTCATTCATAGAAAACAAAGCTGCCTATGAATGGCTGAGCGGTGCAAAGCCAGACTCAGTTTTTGTTCCGTGAGTGGGACAAGAAGTTCTAATCCTGCTGGAACACAGTGCTGTAAACTGTATGCAACTGATAGCACATACAGAGTGTGCATCTGTTAGTGTAGCCAATAGTTAATTTGGGCCAGCTTGGCCCAAATAACTAAAAGGGACAGTAAACCTGGAGTTAAGCTTTAAGCCTAAAGCTGGTATCGTATAAGGCCACAAGCTCCATCTGGTAGAACTTTGAGAATGTGTGGGACAGAAGACCCAGATTTGCAGTGCTGCTATGTGAACAGTTGTTGTATGCCAAAAAGCTCAGGATGCACAGCTCTAGCAGAGTGTGGAACCCAATCCTGGAGATCAAAAGCCTGAAGGATTGTCTCACCCACCTAGAGAAGGTTCAAGAAGCCGATGCACCTCTATGGGGTCCATCAAGGATCACAAAACGGCATTCAGTCATCTTTAAAGAAGCAGGGATTGAGAGACTATCACAGCTTGGCACTAAATCCAGATAGCGGGAGGGGAACATTTCTTTTTGGTGAGATGGTGGAAAATGGGTATGGAAAAACAACATCCTGACTGAAGTGAAATCAGAAACTACCTTAGTACTCATGACCACCTTGTACCTATGCAGAACCAGAAACGGTTTCTTGAAAAATAAGGCCACTAGTTCAGACACTTTTTAGAGGTGATGGCAACAAGAAACATCCCCTTGTAGGTGAAAGTAGAGAGAGTAACATCTTTAATGGGAACAAAGGCGGTTTCTAAAGTGCAGAGAGAACCGCATTCACAGGTTAATGGTCAGATGGAGTTACATGTAAGACCCCCTGCACAGAGGTTGTTTGAGAAAGTGAGATACCAACGGTCTCTGAAACAGAACAGAAAGGACAGAAACCTGACCCTTGATAATTTGAGACTAAAATACTTGTTTAGACCCAGCTGCAGAAAAATCATCCAATGCAGAAACTCCTGGGGTGGAAGCCTCTAGATTCACACCAGTGATAGCCTTTGTCTGATAACAGATCTTGCTAGAAGAAAATTTCTTTTAGCTTTTACTATTGTAGGAGTCACAGACTCAAAGTTGCCCCTGTTCCTCAGAACCTGGGCTTCAATATGCAGTTAAAGCCAGCTACTGTGAAGTAGGATGACAAAGTCGTCCTTTCCACAGTGCACAGCTTAGTGCACAAAGGTGAAATTCCAGGCCAGCCTCGAAATGTCCAGTTGGGTCTGGGTATGGCCTCCAAAGCTAGTGCAAAGGAAACGCAGATTCAAATAACTGCTATATAGAGCAGGGTTTCTCAATCGGGGGGGCCACAGAAAAAAGCATAAAATTAAAAAAAAAAACACCATGTCACC
Source organism: Lithobates clamitans (assembly GCA_037952925.1). Taxonomy (NCBI): domain Eukaryota; kingdom Metazoa; phylum Chordata; class Amphibia; order Anura; family Ranidae; genus Lithobates; species Lithobates clamitans. Next base: position 2,538,320 of record JBBGZY010000494.1, read on the forward strand.
AACTCAGGCAGGCAAAACATTCTTTAGGCAACTTTTACACAGAAAGCACCGCTAGTTTTAGCAGTGCTTTACCGTCGTTTTAGTGGCGCTTTTAGTCCGCTAGCGGGGCACTTCTAACCCCCCGTTAGCGGATGAAGAAAGGGTTAAAAGTGCCCGTGTTGCGGCACTGCTGAAGCCCATTTGCAGGCGCTTCAGCACTGTCCCAAAGATGCTGCTTGCGGAACTTTTTTTTTAGTTTGAGGCTATTTTTAGCGCTAAAACGCCTGAAAACCACATCAACGTGAAAGTGGCCTTACTGCTGGCTCAAGCTTTTATTTAACTGCACTGCCGGTCTTGTGCCTTTTAAACTGGCATGTAACCTCCTGTGGGATTCTGTGCTGAACAGACTGCCCGAGTACATCCTGCCAACGGATGACGTCATTGGTCGCGGAGGAACGTGTCAGAAGCCATCCCAGCATCCTTCATTTCCACTGACTTGCCTCCCTGGCTGATAAGGAGGTACAGGCCAGGGACGGGGAGCTGTCTGTGATCTGCTCATCTCCTCAGGAGTTTACATGCAATTATCCTCCCAAAACTTCTCCCAGTGCAGCCAGAGGTGGTGGATGGGGGATGTGGCCACCTTCTTCCCTTCTCACAGAGGTGGCTGCTATGGCTGATTTAGCAGCTGAAGATGGAGGAGTGGAGAGAGCAGCCCAGCAAGTCTTCCTTTATCTCCAGTGGTGTGCTAAATGGCTGACCCAGAGAGGCTTCTCCAGTAGGCATTCCATTGCTCACTGACTGATGCTACCATACCACTGACTTATTTCTACAGGTACAAGGCAAGTTTGCCTCACAACCTATTGTCCACTGAACTCTGTCTCACAAACTACATTTTAAGGCTTGTTCACACCAGGTGTGGTGTGGGAACATGTGCGAAATTGCGTGTTTTCCCGCACCACACAAAAACAAGCTACCTTTTGCAGACATGCACGGGTGCCAATAATTCTTAATGGCAACCCCACACATCTAGCAAATGCACATGTGTTCGTGTCTGCTAAAATGCATTTTACTGCAGTACCATGCATTTTGGTGGGGCACAATTTTGAAAATATGACACATGGGAAACTTTTTTGCTTGTTTCACACGCATAGGGCAGCACATTGAAAAACACAGGAATTACGCAAAAAAAGCTTGTGCTCAGACGCAAACCTCCTGGTCTGCCCCAAGATTTTACAAAATTCTAAACTTGCCAAAAAAAAAAAAAAGGGGGGTGCGGGAGAGTTGAGAAACACTGATCTAGAGACCAGCTCAACAACAGTGTAGCAAAGAATCCTAACTGAAGCCCACAAAGAAAAGATTTGCAAAAATCTCTAGATTTTTCTCAGCAGCGATACAATTAAAAGCGCCCAAACTACTAGAACACTAGCAAAATAAGGTATTCTTGGTAATTATCCATTTATTTTTTTTGCGCTGGCGGCTCATTGAACTAAATAAGTTGCCTTAACGCAATGCATAACACACGTTAATGCAATGCACCAGAGCATGAAGGTGTGAATGGGACCTAAACTGCAGAACCCCTTTAAGGCTGTGTTCACACCTTTGTGAATTGGATGCGGGTTTCCCCCGTATCCAATTTGCATAGCAGGAGATTGTGACCTGCTCTCTATGGAGACGGTTCACACATCGCAGCGGCTCCGGTGCGAATTACACAGGAGGCCTGTGCATCTTTTGGTCCGTTTCAGGTCCGAATTCAGTCCAAAATTCGGGCTGAAATCCAACCTGAAACGGTGAATGGAGATGCACCAGACTGAACCGCTGCATGTTCTAGTGTGAACCCAGCCTAAAGCATTAACTGAACTCTTAATTGGTGTTTCAAGACATTTTCAGGTCTCCTTTCTGCATCATTTGTGCTTTGTAATTTGGTTGCTTCTATTGAGATCACCATCATTCCGCACGTTAAGGCGATTGCAAAGGGTGATGCTAGAGTTTTGGCTAGAAAACAATTTTAAGCAACAGCCAGTATGAAGTTACATAAAGCTGAATTTGTCAAACAAAATTGCTTTTTGTTTGAGGAAGTAAAAAAGACAAAGGACTGGATGTTGATATAGTATATTGGCAAAAGTGTTTGACACAGTCCCCTACACATGGCCATCGTGCAACTTAAAGTCTATAGGCTCAGAAAATTCAGTCTTTCGGCGGTGACAGTAGGGGGCTTTGAACCCTGCATAAGCCGACTGTTGGCTTTCTAATGAAATGCAAACTGGTGGCTGGATCATTTTCTGTGAACTCCAAAGTGTACCCCACGACCCTCCCTCCCACCATGGGACCCCACATGGCAGGTGTCACTGGGTGACAATGAACATATGATCTCCACGAGCTGGAATGAAGCCAAAACCGAAGTGTACGTCACTCCAGTTTCTCACGTCATTTTCCTTGGCCTGTGTTGCCAAGCCAGAGTAAGGCTCTGCTGCCACTGAATGCCAGCCTCCAGGGATCTGGTTGTGTCACTGCTCTGTGCAATGAGTGCCACGCTAATCCAAAGAAATGTTTAATATACAGCAAGTAAAAAAAAAAAATTAATAATAATTTCCATTAAAATATAAAGGAGCTTTAAAATTCTGAAATCGCATATCAAAAAAATAAAACTGTGCATAAAAAAAAAAAAAAAAATTTAAATCAAAACCACGGTGCATGTAATATCAAAACTACTACTGAAATAATTGTAGCATAAATACTAAAGTCCAAAAGTCTAAGTGTAAATTAAATTCAGAGAGAACAAAAAACAGTCCAAGCAAGCTCTGTAGTGAAATCCACGCCTCCATGACCCCCATAATCAGAGTGGTCACGAAAGGTGCGCTCTCCTTTCTGTGTGTTCATATGGCATTTATGAGAGGCTGGAAAAGAAGTTAAAACTGGAGGATCCCTTTACTAACTTACTGGTTCACATGTTGTCTGAGCTTTCATAACTACGTAAGATTATGGGGGGCGATTGTCATCTTGTAAATGCCCACAGGTTACACATTGGTGTTGTAGATTTCACTAGAGTTTGCACGGACGGATTTTCACTGCGGTGTAGCTAACTGTTCTTGTTGGAGGCTGGGCCATGAAGCAACAGCAGCCCTGCCTCTACCATGATAGCTGCATTCAAAATAGAGACAAACTGCAGAACATGTCATGATAAGGCTTCCTTAAGATGGGCATTGTTAACCTGCACCTAACCCAGACTACCTGCAGGCAGCCTGTGAAGGCGCATGCAGAAGCACTGGCTGCACAGATACAGCCACATGTCAAAATCTGACAGCCGTGTGGGAGGGGCTGCACAGCCCCTCCTTCGCTCTGCCTGAGTTTGGGGGCCATGCAGCATTGCTGTCAAATTCTGATTTGCAGCTGCAAAGATTAGCTGCAGGGGACCACAGCCAGTCATTTGCCCTCTGCATTTTTGGGCACAGCTTGCAATTATTCAGTTCCTCTTTAACCACTTAAAGACCGCCCCACTTGCATATACTGTGGAAGGGTGGCCCTTAAGCGCAAAATCACGTACCTGTACTTGATTTTCTTCTTAGGCTCTGGGGCACGCGCCAATCAGCGGGTCTGGCGGATGCACTGTCCACCTGGAACCCGGCGATCGTTCGGAGAGAGGCGCTCTGCCTATGTAAACAAAGCAGACCACCGTTCTGCCAGAGGGGAAAAAAATGGAGATCTTGTGTTCCTTCTAAGCAGAAACACGGATTTCTGTTTTCCTTTATTGAAAGCAGCCCCCCCCCCCCCCAGTTAGAAAGCACCCAGAGAACACATTTAACCCTTTATTTGCCCCTGATGTTAACCCCTTCTATGCCAGTGACCACACTTTTTTTTTAGCACTGATCACTGTATTGGTGTCACTGGTCCCCAAAAAGTGTCACTTAGTGTCAGATTTGTCCGCCACAATGTCGCTGATCACCGCCATTACTGGTACAAAACAATAAAAAGTCCATAAAGCCATCCCATAGTTTGTAGACGCTATAACTTTTGCGCAAACCAATCAATATACCCTTATTAGGATTTTTTTACCAAAAACATGTAGCAGAATACATATTGACCTAAATTGATGATAAAAAAATCTTATTTTTTACTTTTTTTTATTGACTGTTTGAGTAAAAAAAATACTGTTTTTTTTTTTTACTTTTTAAAATTGTCGCTTTTTTTGTTTATAAACGCAAAAAATAAAAACCGCAGATTTGATCAAATACCACCAAACAAAAGCTCAATTTGTGAGATAAAAAAGGACAGACATCGACTTTATTTGGGTACAGCGTTTGTCAGTTAAAGTAACGCAGTGCCGTATTGCAAAAAATTGCCTCGTCAGGAAGGGGGGTAAAACCTTCCGGAGCTAAAGTGGTTAAGGACTAACTGCGAGTAAATATGGTTTCAAGCATTTCTAAAAGTTGCATTTGATCCAGTCAGGTTGCATATGTTAGTTTAGCAATAAAATGAAAATAAGCACTTTATGAAACACACACTCTTCTTTCTCAGCATTACTTACCAAATAATTTGCCAATAAACGGTGGCCTTTTAGACTCTGGAAGATAAACTCCCATGAAATAGACAGGAACGCCAGAAAGAGCAATCCCTATTCCAATGAGTGAGTTCACTGTATCACTGTACAACGGGACGGCGATGAGGAACACTGTACACAAGCAAAATGTGATTGGATAGAAGAGACTAAGCTGAAAAGAGAGACAATATTGGAAAAAACATTAATCGTCAAAAATAAACAAAAAATACAGGTCATTTAATAAAAGGATCATGAAGTTCTTCATGATCCGATTGATTGCACCTAAATCAACTCATTTAAGTAGCAACAAAATCTTTGCCTGTGAATCCCTTTTTGTGAAAAGCAATGGTGACTGCACATGTTTCCTTGCAGGTAACCATGCTTAGCAGAGGAAGAACAATGATTTTAAGCACCACCTTTTTTTTTTAAATGTGTTTTATTAAATTTTTCAAGGTACAGTACATGTATAAAACAGAGCTTATTGGGCATACTCAGGCTCGAATGCAAAAAAAAAAAACCTGACAAAATAACCAAACTAAACCAAAACATCCTAATCCTATCAAAACAGTTGGCACACCCTAACTGCCAGTGAAGGCTGAAATAATAGGAATATTACCAGCCGATCCTCCTCCCAGACATTCTACAGAGCTTGACTCATGAAATAAAATATGCCCGATCCCAGATCCCAGACCGCAGGAGCGACTCCCCAAATAGAAAATACATGTAAAATTCCACCACAATGTCAACAGTAAGTACCCAACTACATGTTAGTCTTCTGGAGAGTCATTAGTGTAGGGGGATTCCATCCAAATGTCCCAAATGCGCCCAAGCCTTCAATCTAGCCCTCATGACTTGTATCAGTGGGGCAAGATTCAATGTACAATCGAGGGCGGATGATGAAAAAGAAATGCCAAGATATTTAATTTTGTACTTCCATACTAATGGGAGACTGGGGCACCACACTCCAATTAAAGCTTCCAGTCTGGTATTCTAACTCAATCAGCATTACAGAGGGATTTCCAGCCTTGTCAACACTGTCACCTCTGTTAACCAGATAATCACCAACATCAGCTGGTCCTTTAGTAGCAGGGCTAAAATGCAGTGGAATTTTTTTTTTTTTTTGGGATTAAAGCGGAGTTCCACCCATTTAAAAGTCAGCAGCTACAAAAAGTGTAGCTGCTGACTTTTAATAATTAGGCGCTCACCTGTCCCAGGGTCCAGCGATGCGGGTGCAGGAAGCCTCGCTCCCAGATGCCTCCTCCGAGATCCTAGTATTCTAACTGTGGGCGCCCGGCTGTGGCTTCACAGTGCCGCAGTGTGAATGGTCGAGCAATCTTCTGAGACCTGCGACGTGTCCCAGAAGATTACAGGGAGGGAGAAGGGAGAGGTGATCTTCCTTCCGGTGCCGCGGAGCCAGGGGAGGAAGTGGTACTAGGTGCTCCTCCCCCCCAAAAATGACATGCCAAATATGGCATGCCAGGGGGTCACCAGTACTTAAAGCGGAAGTTCCATTTTTGGTCGGAACTTTAAGTTAATTTTAATGGCAAAGAGGGACTTTGCAATTAATTGCATTTCATCGGATCACTCTTCATAACATTCTGGAGTATATGCAAATTGCCATCATAAAAATGGAGGCAGTAGACTTTGTGAAAATTAATATCTGTGTCATTCTCAAAACTTTTGGCCAGGGCTGTAGTCAGAGCCTCACAAATGCATTCTGGGAAGGCTATCTTACCCAGTGCCTTATTGGCATATCTCATGTACATACTGTGAGATCTCAGGATTTCTGGCAAAGATATATTTTTCTTTACTCAGATGATGTCACATAGGCAAAGGGGGCGGGTTAGAACATCAGGTAGTATGGGGAGATTGAATGCCTTTTGAAAATGACCGCGAGGAGGAGAGTGTTGAACAGAAGAAAACTGGGAAAATTCTGGGAAAGAAAAGCCTGCAAGAGTAAAAATGTATTTTTGTTATGTCCTTTCCCTTCTTTGTGACGGTCCGGGGGAAGGTCTATTTAACCAATTTGGGGAATATCAATTTCAACATTCCTGTAGCCTCTTTGTTCCTGCTACTTACAAACCTTAGGAAGTGTGCCCAAACGGGAATAACGGTACCATGGTAACTGAAGTGTACCAATCTGAGATGCACCAAAAGAGTTAACACCCCCTTTGAAATGGTTTAGCATTTTACCTTTTCATTGTCCTAAAATTTTGCAGCAGCTACAAAAGACTCACTCAGCGTTTGTGTCTGGGATTTGCAGTAAATGAGGAGTTGATGTCACAAGGTTTATAGCGATTTGTACTTCAGTCACCGAGTGATCAGGGTTTGTTAGTTTTCAGCCAAACATTACTATTGGATTTTACTTCGAATAAATGTAATTCAATTATTATAACCAATATTATGAATTTAGGGTGTGTCTGATAGTGTGGTCCCCCCACATCAGGTTTAAAATACACAGATAAAATGGTTCCTGCAACAGAAAATCTTTTATACTCCTCTCTCTGGCAGCCTGTGTATACTACCATCCCACCATTTCAGAGCTGCAGTCTTTGTAAGCCACTTTAGCAGTCAACATTTCTGGATCTGTCAGATGCTCGTCTTCCCACCATGTGCCAGGATTCCATTTTTCAATCCCTGTGTCAGAGGATACAACGATGATGTAGTGGCTGGGCGATGGAACCACGGTGCCCTGGTGGAGGGATGCATCTGACATCTCAAGTTTTAAATGCTGGCGGAGGGAAAAGTAGGAGGCACTTAAGTATACTAAAGCCAGCCATAGAGGGATCGTAACTCAGCCAGTTCAGCAGGAACCAGCTGAATTTTGATCCATCTATGGACAGGCTGGTTGTACTGAAGTCGACGTATCAATCGACTTCAGTATAACCAGCCTGTCGAGTTTTGTTTGTTTGATCACTACCAGCGGCTAAAGCTGCCAGCAGCGATCATTGTAAACTTCCAGGTTAACAGAATACAATAGCGCAGCGGAAGGGATTTCCCCATCAACACTGTGTTGATGTGGGAAAGTGACCAATTTTTTTTCCTTCAATCCGTGGTACGTATGGCCTGCCAACTCTTCTTTTGCGGGCACTTTCATCTGGATTTTAAAGCTGGCAGGCTTGCTTTAACCTCTTGAGCTCCAGCATGATTAATAAACAGTACTGGGATCAAGGGCTTTTAAACACACTTCCAGCTACTGTGCTTTGAAGGCACCCGATTACTTCCACAACCACTGTAGTATGCCGATTGCCATCCCGCCATGTATCCCCAGCTCTACTTTCCCACCTGCGGGCCCAGGGCAGGGTAACGCTAGGGAAGCTCAGCAAATGTCCATTCGCTGATCCTCCCACCGGTGAACCAGGACGTGACATGTTTTATGTCATTTTGGAAAATGATTGCCTTAAAGTGTCTGCAGCTGCACAAAATAAAGCCCTCTGGCATTTTGACACAATACCAATAAAAGACGAATGTCATTTAATCTACTACAAATGATGCTGTTTCTGGACCTATATCATAATGTTGTCACTTACCTTAATAGGTCTCGGCATGTCAGGCTGCTTCCAGCGCAGATATATTTGTCCAGCAATGGACAATCCAACAAAAAACCAGTAACTGAAGCTGTAGTAATTTATCAGCTGGAAGACGTCTCTCACAGACAGGTATACAAGGGTAGCAGCACACTGCAAAAGGGAATACCATCATTAAATCTATATTACAGCTCTAGCTATTCTCTATTTTACCCCCATAAAAGAATTTATCAGCAAGAGACAGATCATTCACTGTTCAAAATGAAGAGCATTTCCCCAACTATAAATAAACTGGAAAGCACAAGATTAAGTAAAACTTCATTAGGCTGAATGATTTCATACAGACAGGTATAAAATTCACAGAGACTTAAAGTGACACTAAACGCTGGTTTAAAAACAAAGATAAAAAATTCTAGTCAACTCAAAAATGTCCCTTCTATTGCTCATACATTGCTCTAAGGCCCCATACACACCATTAGATTTTCTGCAGATTTTTGTCTTCAGATTTACCAAAACCATATAATATGAAGTCAAACCTTAAGAGTTTCAATTTGTATGCAATCAAGCAGGCCCTTGCACTACATGGTTTTGGTAAATCTGTAGACTAAAATCTGCAGAAAAGTGTGTATGGGGCTTAACTCTCCAAATTCCTTTTTTTTGTATTGCTGTTGTGATCCAACTTACTGTTAAGAGGGTGGCTACATCATTGCTTCATGGCAGCACTGTATGTAGGAACTACTTAGCCACCCTCTCTTGCTTGATCCAGAGATGGACTATGGAATTTGTAGTGTGCGTTGACCAGTGCACATGACCGCAACTACAGCCCTGGCCAAAAGTTGAGAATGACACAAATATTAATTTTCACAAAGTCTGCTGCTTCAGTGTTTTTAGATCTTTTTGTCAGATGTTACTATGGTATACTGAAGCATTTCATAAGTGTCAAAAGCTTTTATTGACAATAACATGAAGTTTATGCAAAGAGTCAATATTTGCAGTGTTGACCCTTTTTTTCCCAAGGCCTCTGCAAATCGCCCTGGCAGGCTGTCAATCAACTTCTGGGCCACATATCCTGACTGATTGCAGCCCATTCTTGCATAATGAATGCTTGGCATTTATCAGAATTTGTTGGGGGTTTTTCTTCACCCGCCTCTTGAGGATTGGCCACAAGTTCTCAACGGGATTAAGGTCTGGGGGGTTTCCTGGCCATGGACCCAAAATTTCAATGTTTTGTTCCAAGCCAGTTATCACTTTTGCCTTATTGCAAGGTGCTCCTAGCATTGTTCCTCACCAAACTGTTCTTGGATGGTTGGGAGAAGTTGCTCTCGGAGGATGTTTTTGTACCATTCTTTATTCATGGCTGTGTTCTTTGGCAAAATGGTGAGTGAGCCCACTCCCTTGGCTGAGAGACAACCCCACACATGAATGGTCTCAGGATGCTTTACAGTTGGCATAACATAAGACTGGTGGTAGCGCTCACCTTTTCTTCTCTGGACAAAGTTTTTTCCGGATGCCCCAAACAATCAGAGAAAATGACCACGCCAGTCCTCAGCAGTCCAATCTCTGTACCTTTTGCAGAGTATCAATCTGTCCCTGATGTTTTTTCTGGAGAGAAGTGTCTTCTTTGCTGCCCTCCTTGACACCAGGATATCCTCCAAAAGTCGTCTCCTCACTGCGTGCAGATCCACTCACACCTGCCTGCTGCCATTCCTGAGCAAGCTCTGCACTGGTGGTGCCCTGATTCCGAAGCTGAATCAACTAAGAGCCGGTCCTTGCGCTTGCTGGACTTTCTTGGGCACCCTGAAGCCTTCTTTACAAATGCAGTGGAAATGGGGTTTTTTTTTGGGATTAAGTTTAATTTCATGGCAAAAGAGGGACTTTGCAATTCATCTGATCACTCTTTATAACATTTTGGAGTATATGCAAATTGCCATCATAAAAACTGAGGCAGAAGACTGTGAAAATTAATAATTAATATTTGTGTCACTCTCAAAACTGTTTGCCACAGCTTTAATGTGCACTGCTCGTTCCAGAGGGAGCTCACAGAGGATGTTACAATGAGGCAGAAAAACACAGTAAGAAACAATTTCATGAAAAATAATTACAGGGCCACTAAGTAACGGTTGTGTATAGATTAATTTTGCAGAATAAGGATATCGTTTAATCACTTTAAGCATCAAATTTGATGTTTCTGGCCTGCAGAGACACACTAGTGACAAAGTGGAAAGCTATAACCACAGCATACAGCTGGGACATGCAGGCATCAATCAAAACATACTTCTAAGCAACCATAGCAAGAGAAAAATATCTGATTCACCCGAGGGGATAGAAGTAGATAGAACTATAGTAAATCTTGATGGTCGTGTCTCTTTAAAGAAAAGCTGAACGAAGAGAAAACCAGGGGGCTGACATATTTCTGAGAATGCTACTTAGTTGGTTGTTACACTTTTGACATGATATAGAACAAGCATACAGCTAGAGAAGTCAGAGCAAATGAACGGCTTATCAGTGTACTTTTTCCAATGCAGTTACTCAAAGTATTGGAGCAAGACAGCCAGGCAAAAAGCATGTTCAAATGAGACTTTGGAAGTGGCTACCACATATTTTCTCAGTGCAGGCTCTCTTTAAAACCTCAAATGAAGGAATTACTAAGCTTGTAGAAGAGTTGGCTTTCAAGCAGCCAGTATATAATGTCTGTTCAGTAGGAAACTATATAAATAATAGATGAGAACACAGACAATCAATGTGATGGCCTCGATGTCCTAGGCTGGAGGAACAACACAGCAGAATACATAAAAATACGTGAACAGCTAGGCAAGAATGCATAGTCAAAGAGATCAAGGCTAAATCTTAGCAAGTAGGAAAACCTTTAAAGGGTACAGAATAAAAAGTAGACCACAGTTAGAAAAAAATGGAAATGGTAAAGCAAACAGACAAGACAAAGGGATGGGAACTAAGCAGGTTTCAAAATGTTTTAGGACTTATTTCTTGTATTGTTTTTGCTTATAAACATTTATGTTTTGATGCATTTTGTATACATTTTAAATTATTTTCTTTCTGACCTGTGGGTAAAAAAGCATGGCTACAGTGGAGTAGGCACCCAAAGCCATTTGTTGATGACAGGAAAGGTATGGGTTAAATTATCAAGTGACAATGGACACATACAGAGAAATGTTTGTTATTCATAAAGATATCTTTCAACATTCTGCAAAATCCTTGCATTTGATGTTGAATTGCACATGTAGTTGCTGTATTGTTCAGCTGCTTAACTGTCAACATGGCAGCTCCCTTCACAGGCACAAGTAAAGCTATTCAATCCCTTATCCATCCAGAAGGCAGGCAGTCTCAGGTAGGAGAGTAGGGATGTGGATAACCAAACTTCTACCTGCATTGTTACAACACCTAACATGCAACTTTAGATCAATAACGGAGAATGCAGTTCCTAGTTAATGTGTCCCTGTCACCCATCTTGAAGCATTAATACGGTTATGTACTGCAAGGTACCTCCTTATACATTTTATTGACCTATTTTTGTGACCCTTTATTCATTATTAACTTTGTTTTTAAGGCAAAATTTATACTCTTGGTTGCCGGGCACAAAAAAGTTGTCTGAAACACATTTTTACTCCCCCCCCACCCTTAAGCTGCAAAGGCAACCAGATGGCTTAGAATACTTGCCACATTTGCAATGCTTTGCAGCGCAACAAGAATTGTACCCCTACATGGGACCGATTCAAGTGAACAAGGTCACGCTAAAATCACCTTGCAATGTGGTCACATCACAGTGTTTCCGGCTTTTCAAATTAAAGCAGGAGGCAACATGTTATAGATCGCCTCCTCACCGCCTGTCAAACACTCAGAAAAGCCGTCCACCATGGTCCGCTCTTCAGAGAGCAACGCTTATGTAAACGAGCCCTAATGGCCCATACACACGATCCAAAAATCATATGAAAAATACCACTTTTGAAGCAATGGTACAATATTCTGATCATTAATACAGCTTTCGAGAGCCGATCACAAGTTAAAGTGGGGTTCCACCCAAAAAAAAAAAAAACACTACATGAAAAATCCTAAAAAAAGAAATACAAAAAAAACATTTGGATATATTTTTTTTTTTTACTCACCTCTAAATGGCTGTTGCTAGGGGGTCCCTCGTAGTCTGCCTCTTCCATCATCTGGGACCCATTACAGATCCCAGGTGACTGAGCGGCCTATCACGGCGCTCGGCGCCGCTCGCGCATGCCCAGTGGGTGCCAGGCTGTGAAGCCACAGCCCGGCGCCCACAGTTGTAATGCAGGCGCCGCCGAACAGAGGGGGAGACAAGTGGGGCTTCGATCCCCCGCATCGCTGGACCCAGGAACAGGTAAGTGTCCAATTAAAAGTCAGCAGCTGCAGTACAGTATTTGTAGCTGCTGACTTAATTTTTTTTTTTTTTTTTTTGACTGGAACTCCTCTTTAAGATATTATCCGATCGATCAAACATGAAAAATGTTCTCGTACGATAGCAGATTGTACAATTTTAGTTTAATCAGTACAGTTGTCGTCCGAAAATACAGTACAAATACACTACAACACATGACATCACTTCCGAATTTGTATTTTGTTGTACAAGAATTTTCTTAGTTTTAGTAACCTATTTGATTTCTACTTACGACTAGCAAGGTAAAAAAGTCGCATGATCTGTCATTCGATTTTCGCATTGTGTGTACGGGGCTTAAGGGCTTGACCTTTAGACTGTAATCTGTGGCCTGAAAATATATGTCCCTTCACCCACTAGCACCCCTCAAACAATGGGATTAATAGTAAATTGTAGCCTGCTACTCAGTTTAATCCAAAAAAGTGCGCTACATGGTAAAAACACAAAATGTAACAGGCTAACGAGTTTTTGACCACGACAACCTATGGTGCTTTGAGGAAGGCTGCCATATCTGAAACGCCTTAGTCTATTACATTTTTTGTTTTACCATGCAGCGAAAAAAAAATTTGCACTTTATTGGATTATACCGAGTAGCTGGCTGGAACTTACTAATAATCCCGTTCAATTGTGGAGACACTTCATCCAGAGCACTGGCCCGACCACAAGATGCTGTTTTTTGCAGCTGAGCGAGGGTAACGTATTTCCCTCACTAGCACCCCTAGAGGGCTGTCTTTTTGGACAGGGGATGTGTGGGCAGATTTAGATCCATGGAGCCAGGTTCTTGTTGGTCTGTGATGGTGACCAAGATGGGTAGGTCTCTAATCACTCATTGTTCATATGAAAGATATGTATTTTCTTGCAATTTCAGAGATCTCTGTAACTTCTAAGAATTTATACAAATTCCAGTAAAATTACTGCAGCTAAAAAAAGAAGGGCAGAAAAATAAACATTCCTTACATTGAAGAGCAGAGCCGTCACTGGTGTGAACCGCTGCAGGTGTATTAAACACAACATATCAGGGAGGTGTCCTTCCCTCGCTCCAACAAAGAACAGCCTGCAGAAAAATGACATCAGCAAAAAGATCTCTCCAAGAAACCATATTCAATTCTGCTGGCTGCATGTGGTTAACAATTGTAATAACACTAGCATCAATCTCAATGTAAAACTAAAGTCTCATATATTTTATTTTTAAATCAGAAGAAAAAAAATGTATTTTGTCATTCACAATACAGGATATATGCCATTCAGTGTACAATAGAAAAAAAAAAAAAAAAAAGAGTCATATCATTGGTATTGAGACATAAATGAATACAGTAAAGTTCTTATTCAATGATATTCTGCCAGTCAGTATAGTGCATACAGAACTATGTAAACCAGAAGTATAAAGATTGACACATATATGACGACATAGCGTAACTAAGAAGAAAGACTAACAGTTTAACCTATCCAAACTCTCAGAGCCCTGAGGTTAAACCAAAAACAAACACGACCCACCAATGCCATATGGGATCCTATGTGGTGTGAGCAGTGGCGTAGCGCGGGTTGTCAGCACCCGGGGCAAGGCAAGTAATTTGCGCCCCCCCCCCTCTAACCTGCGGACTTTTATCACTCCCCATGTCCCTTCAAATACAATAGTACTGACCTACCTGATTCCTATACTGACCATTACACACTACACTGACCACTATACTATACTGTCCACTACACTATACTGTCCACTACACTAAGAACTACACTGACCACTACACTGTCCACTAGATAAGAACTACACTGAGAACTACACTGTCCACTACACTATACTACACTGAGAACTACACTACAGTGACCATTACACTGTCCACTATACTAACCACTATACTGACCACTACACTACACTGTCCACTACACTACACTGTCCACTACACCACACTATCCACTACACTGACCACTACACTATACTGACCACTACACTACACTGTGCACTACACTATACTGACCACTACACTACACTGTCCACTACACTATACTGTCCTGCCTAGTCTTCCTATACTGACACTACATATACGGCGCCTCTCTCTTCTCTCCCCTCCCGCCGTGTTTATCCATTCCTCACCTTCTTGTATCGGTGTCTTGCATCAGTCTGGAGGATAGGAGGAGGAGGAGAAGAAGAAGACGACAGCTGCCCCGGCAGCTCACACTCTCCAGTGCTCGTCTCCCCTGCGCTCTGGCCGCCATATTCATTGTTTCCTGGCGCACTATGATTGGGCGCATGGGGGTCATGTGCGGAGCCGGGACTTCAGGAGCAACCGTGATCGCGGATAGGCCAGCCCCACATGACCCCCATACGCCCAATCACAGGGCGCCAAACACTGGACATGGCGGCGGAGCGCGGGGGACACAGGAAATTAAATTAGGAGGAGGCAGCCAGTAGTGACACTACTGCCACGAAATTGCGCCCCCCTAAATGTCACGCCCGGGGCCACGGCACCCCCCACGCTACGCCACTGGGTGTGAGACCCAGTCAGCCACTGTTGTGGACTTCCTACATCATTCACCCCTGTAGGAGCCTGTCTCCAATTAGCTGATGCGGTGCTAATCCCGGGACATCCAGCTAGGCCTGCCACATTGAGTAGAATTTACGTGGGACTTTTCTATGTTGGTTTTCTATGTTGCGGAGTTAGGGACTCCTCATCCAGAGCACACAGCAGGCACACAACCGGGTTCCGTGGGATAATAAACATAAACATAAAAACCTGAGAGATTAAGAACCTCCTTCCAGTAACATAAAAGCTTGTGGTACTTCCAAAGCATATGAATGAGGCCGCCATGATCTCTCTCGCACGTCGGGCAGAGGGGGGTATTGTGATTCCCATATTTATGAAGTTGTACAGGAGTTCTGTATACCCTGTGTAGCAGATACAGTATCTCACAAAAGTGAGTACACCCCCTCACATTTTTGAAAATATATTATATCTTAATGTGACAACACTGAAGAAATTACACTTTGCTACAATGTAAAGTAGTGAGTGTACAGCTTGTATAACAGTATAAATTTGCAGTCCCCTCAAAATAACAACACGCAGCCATTAATGTCTAAACCGCTGGCAACAAAAGTGAGTACAACCCCAAGTGAAAAAGATCCAAATTGGGCCCAAACTGTCAATATTTTATGTGGCCGCCATTATTTTCCAGCACTGCCTTAACCCTCTTTGGGCATGGAGTTCACCAGAGCTTCACAGGTTGCCACTGGAGTCCTCTTCCACTCCTCCATGATCACAGAGCTGGTGGATGTTAGAGACCTTGCGCTCCTCCACCTTCCGTTTGAGGATGCCCCACAGATGCTCAATAGGGTTTAGGTCCGGAGACATGCTTGGCCAGTCCATCACCTTTACCCTCAGATTCTTTAGCAAGGCAGTGATTGTCTTCTTTCCTGGGGAGCCTTTGGAGATCTCTTTGCCTCTTCAATCTGTCCCTCAGGGTGGCTCATAGTATCCCCATTGGAGTATTTCTATCATGCTCCCTGTTGCTATCTTGGGTTCCTCCAAACTGCAACTATACATCTACTTTGACGCCTTAATTGGATTATAATATCTGGGGGCTCCTTTGCATGTTTAAGGCCAATACAGACTATATGGATGTCGGATTTTGCACGTTAACATTGTTTGGCACAAATGGCAAATTGTCCCTGATGAAGACTATAATTTTTATATTCTCGAAACGCATTGGACTGTCATTGCCATAACTGTTAACTACCATTTATGATTTTGTAATTTTTTGTATGATATATGTGTTTTTGTTGTAATCAACCTTTTAAAAAAAATTGTTGTACTTTAAATAAATTCTATTTTTAATGAACTTTTCTAATAAGAAATTCCTTCAAATTTCTTTTGAATTGCCTTTAAAATCCCATCACTGAGGTTCAGCCTTTTTATACATATTTAGGGATGTTGGCAATCTTTTTGCATCTTTATTTGAGAGTTACCTTTTCTCGTGATTGTCTTGGAGGTGTTTGGGGTCATCATGTTGGAATACTGCCCTGTGGCCCAGTCTCTGAAGGGAGGGGATCATGCTCTGCTTCAGTATGTCACAGTACATGTTGGCATTCATGGTTCCCTCAATGAACTGTAGCTAACCAGTGCTGGCAGCACTCATGCAGCCCCAGACCATGACACTCCCACCACCATGCATGGCTGTAGGCAAGACACATTTGTCTTTGTACTCCTCACCTGGTTGCCGCCACACATGCTTGACACCATCTGAACCAAATAAGTTTATCTTGGTCTCATCAGACCACAGGACATGGTTCCAGTAATCCATGTCCTTGGTCTGCTTGTCTTCAGCAAACTGTTTGCGGGCTTTCTTGTGCATTATCTTTAGAAGAGGCTTCCTTCTGGGATGACAGTCATGCAGACCAATTTGATGCAGTGTGTGGTGTATGGTGTGAGCACTGACAGGCTGACCCCCCACCCCTTCAACCTCCGTAGCAATGCTGGCGGCACTCATGCGTCTATTTCCCAAAGACAACCTCTGGATATGACGCTGAGCATGTGAACTCAACTTCTTTGGTCGACCATAGCAAGGCCTGTTCTGAGTCGAACCTGTCCTCTTAAACCGATGTGTGGTCTTGGCCATCATGTTGCAGCTCAGTTTCAGGGTCTTGGCAATCTTCTTATAGCCTAGGCCAGTGATGGCAAACGTTGGCACCCAAGATGTTTTGGAACTACATTTCCCATGATGCTCATGCACTCTGCAGTGTAGGTAAGCATCATGGGAAATGTAGTTTCAAAACATCTGGGGTGCCAAGGTTCACCATCACTGGCCTAGGCCATCTTTATGTAGAGCAACAATTCTTTTTTTCAGATCCTTAGAGAGTTCTTTGCCATGAGGTGCCATCTTGAACTTCCAGTGGCCAGTATGAGAGAGTGAGAGCGATAAATTGAACACACCTGCTCCCCATTCACACTTGAGACCTTGTAACAAACGGGTCACATGACACCGGGGAGGGAAAATGGTTAATTAGGCCCAATTTGGACATTTTCACTTAGGGGTGTACTCACTTTTGTTGCCAGCAGTTTAGACATTAATGGCTGTGTTGAGTTATTTTGAGGGGACAGCAAATTTTCACTGTTATGCAAGCTGTACACTCACTACTTTACATTGTAGCAAAGTGTCATTTCTTCAGTGTTGTCACATTAAAAGATATAATAAAATATTTACAAAAATGTGAGGGGTGTACTCACTTTTGTGAGATACTGTATAAATGGGATAATTTTTGAGAGGCAGATACCGACACCAAAAGGGGCATAGGTCAGGCAAAGATCCCATGTCTCCCCATCTATGGCACCTATATCCTCTTCCCAGCCACGTCTGCAAGGCAGCTTGGAGGAATTCTGTACAGCATTAAGGAGAATATTATAACTTCTAGAAATCATTCCCTTGTTATCGTCTTCCATGAGAATCCCCTGTATTAAGAGTATTGTCAGTTAACTTAAGTTGAGCACATCTTGACTTCTATAATCTTTAAAAAGGTTCATGTGATTTTCAATCTTTAAAATTTGCAGCTTTTATTAAAATAATCCCTAGTGATTTCCTGTTATAAGGTAACAACGTTCTGTCCCTGCCACGTGTGTTTCCAGTACAGACTATAAGCAGCTGTGTCTATGCTCATTGTGTAAGCATGTTAAGTTACGGTCACATATATGCAAATTGAATGCGTTTTCAACGGCATTCGATCTGCATTACATGTGAACCAAACCGGCTTTCTTTGGAGCGGGTTAACATATTTGTGGTGCAGCAGCAGTGCAAATTTAAAAACAGTCCTGTGCGTGTCCTGAGCACTGAGGTGTGGTTCAGATGTGAGTTCTAGGCTCAAGGCCTTTTACGGGAAAGCTTCTGAATCGCACATGCCATCAGTTTTGAAAACTAATTTAGAAAAAAAACAAACAGTGTGGGACCAAAATAATAGAAAAAAAAAAAAAAAAAAAAAAGTGGTGATGCAGTGGTCCCCAAAATCCATACCAGACCTATATTTGAGCATGCGGCCAGGAAAAAAAAAAAAAAAAGGAGGGGGAACAAGTGAGCGCTCCCCTTCTGAACCATACCAGGTGACATGCCCTCAACATTGGGGGGGGGGGGGGGTGCTCTGGGGTAGGGGGCTCCATTTTTGTTTAATTTTGATATGGTATGGATGAGTTTTAGAAAATGTACTTATTTATATTTATTTAAAAGAAAAATTGACCAAAGGGGGGACAGGACAAGCAAGCGATTCTCTCTCCCCCCGAACCCCCCCCCACCCCCCACCCCCCCCGAACCATACCAGTCCACTTTCCCTCAACATAGGGGTGTGCTTTCTTTTTCATTTTGGCATGGGGGTTCAACTCAAAATCCATACCAGAACTGAAGGGCCTGCTAAGGATTGGGGTGGGACCTCACACTGTTTTTCTGCATTTTTTATTGCTGGCATTCTTATGTTTACATTTCAGCTGTCAGTGGGGTAGCCTGCTGACAGATGAGGAGCCATCGGTTGTTAAGGATGCGGCAGCCGGCTTCTCAGCCCGCTCCCTAACAACCAGTTATTGTTAAAGTTGCTGGTGGCCGCCTGCTTCTTAAAATTTGCATCTGAACTGTATCCGAAATCGCAGCTGAACAGCTGCTTTGGAAATTTGACCTGAAATTCGCACTGCACATGTGTGAACCTAGCCCTGGGAAGATGGTCAAGAGCAATAATCAACAGCTGTTGCTGGGGTAAGAGCATATACTGTAGACAGTTAGTAGAAAAATTATGTCAGCCTACAATTTAGATCTATTATTTTATGGATCATTTTAGTACATATTAGTTGCATATTGGTAGTGTTATAGTTTGTCTTAACCCCTGCACTGTCATTATGCTTAATTTAGAATGCAAGTTTTAGAAAATATAAATAATGCCACACGAAAAAAAAAAAGAAAAAAAAAACTATATTGGGCTTAAACTTTTACATTTTAAGTATTAAACAGCATATAGTTATTAGACTACACTTTTTTAGTCCTGTAAAAAAAACAAAAACAAAAAACTTTAAATTATTTTTATTAAGAGTCGGTTCACACTGAGGTAGCACGACTTGCAGCGCGACTGCCTCAGACGACTTGAATACGACTGCAACGGCGACTTGCAAAACGACTTCTATATAGAAGTCAATGCAAGTCGCCTCAAGTCGACCCCTAAAGTCGTACAGGAACCTTTTTCTAAGTCGGAGCGACTTGCGACACTCAGATTAGAGCGGTTCCATTGTACAGAACGGGACACGACTTGCCAGACGGCTAAGTCGCCTGACAAGTCGTCCCAGTGTGAACCGGCTCTTAGGGTGACATGAACTATGAAGTATATTTTAAATGTTATTCATTTTTGAAATAATACTGTTCCAACAATATGTAAAGCTACTTGTTTAAAAGTTTACAGCTAAACTTTCCACATAGTTACATTGGTCCAACTTGGATGAATGTAGGCATATAATTTGTCATAACTATGTAAAAACTGCCATACCAGGAATTCTGCTTTAGCGCTCAGTTACCAGCATCTGATCATCACTGCCCTGCCTCTCCACCTCATCCAATAAGAAAACGTTTTGCATTCTTTCAGAAAATGTAAAGCATTCTCTGAACGACATCCATGTTGAGCGGCTGACCTCCTGTGGTTCACAATGCATCAGGCCGGCCACTCAGCATGGGTCCCGGAAGCAAGGCAGTATTGTCTACTTCAGTAATTTTCAACTTCCAGGGGGATCAGCCAGGTATGGTATATATACATAGTTACACTGGTCCAAGCTGGACCAATGAACCTATGTAAAAATATACCATATCTGGAATTCTTCTTTACTTGTTGGCTAGATTTGTGTGCATGCCCTTCAGTACTATCCATTTGACCATGAAACCACAGGCTCCTAGGTGTCAGCATGGTAAAAGGAGTACATGCCATTTCAAAGCAGATCATAGGAGCCCTGGTATAGCAGTGAAGATGCCTTTTGCAATACTAGACTAGACTGGTCTTTTCAAGAATATCAGCTATGGATCCAAACCTGGAGGCAGCAAGGATGGAGGAGTTCAGACCACCAAAGCAGGAAAGGGCCACAGCCAAGGGGATGGTCCAGCTAAATATGCCATACACGAGGTCAGCAAAAGTCTGCGATGGAGAAGACAAAAAGTATAAGACAGTTTGACAAAAACTTGACAAAATTAAAGCAAAACATAAAGCACATATTATGTAAAAATAATCACAAACACCATCTAAAATGAAAAAATCCCAAAAAGAAGACAAACTGAAAAATTGTTACATTATTTTTTATTTCTCCTGGTTACTGCACAAAGAAAAGAACTGATTGGACAGCAATCATACAGGCTATAGCAAGTCTAAGTGGAAAATAACAGATTTTCCGGATTTTTATGGGTGTATGTCTGCCTTTAAAGCTTTAAGAATGAATAAATCACAGATGCATCACAAGGCTGGGCACCATCTGGTGCGAATTACAATGGTGCAGTTTACAATGGAAATCACATTCATTTCCCGGTGCAAACTTTTATTGACATAAAAGGGAAACCAGATAAATTCCCACACAGGGTATATAAGCGTGAAGCACAAGACAAAAGTTCACAAATTACAGAAGTAAAACATGTTACAAGATAAAAATTATAGACGAACAATGGAAATCATGCATTTCAACGCGGCCTGTTCACATCAATGCAACGCAACTGTGATGAGACTTTGGGGAAGGCTCCTGTGCTACCTTGGTGTGATGCAGTGGGATTTGATGCCCTACATACTTCAATGGAAAAAATCATCAAAAATGCATATACTCGTTATATGCAGCGCTCAAAATTTCCCCTCACCTGTTCGCATTTTGCGTGTGGATTTTGAGGGCTGGCGAGCGTAAGCGGCCTTTGGGGGGGGGGGGGGGGGGAGCACCGCTGGCAGGGTTGTATGGGAGTCCTTCTCCCATCACACGCGGAGGGAAAAGAGGAGAGTAGGCAGCCGGATCAACAGAGCGCGAGGAACATCACTAGCGGCTTTAATTCCAATAACAGTGTTCCCCACACTCGCTTTCACATACAGCCCCGCCCCCTGGTCCCAGGACTTTGATAGACAGATCACCCGTCCAGGACGAGTGAGGTGTATCAAAGTTACTCGGCCAGGGAGCGGGACTGTATGTGACCCCAAGAACACACTGCTATTGAAATGAAAGCTGTTACAGTGATGTTCTTCAGCGCTCTAATCATCCGGCCAGCAATCCTCTTCCTCTCCTCTCTTCCCCTGCATTGGCGGACACAGGGCGGGCTGCATTGGCGGACACAGGGCGGGCTGCATTGGCGGACACAGGGCGGGCTGCACTGGCGGACACAGGGCGGGCTGCACTGGCGGACACAGGGCGGGCTGCACTGGCGGACACAGGGCGGGCTGCACTGGCGGACACAGGGCGGGCTGCACTGGCGGACACAGGGCGGGCTGCACTGGCGGACACAGGGCGGGCTGCACTGGCGGACACAGGGCGGGCTGCACTGGCGGACACAGGGCGGGCTGCACTGGCGGACACAGGGCGGGCTGCATTGGCGGACACAGGGCGGGCTGCATTGGCGGACACAGGGCGGGCTGCATTGGCGGACACAGGGCGGGCTGCATTGGCGGACACAGGGCGGGCTGCATTGGTGGACACAGGGCAGGCTGCATTGATGAGCACGGATAAACTTGTTGTTAATATTTATTTTTAGAACTTAATTGTGTCAATTCATGAGATGATTTATGAGGGTGTGTTTAGGGGTGGAATTGGGGGCGGGGCAGGGTAGAAGTTGGGTGGGGCAACTGGTGGCGAATAACCCTTGAGGCCTGGCTAGTAGCTCAGGACTTGAAATTTTGAGCCCTGGTTATATGAATTCCAAAAAATTTGGGATACAGTGTAAAAACGACATAAATACAGAATGAATGCCATCAAATTTCAAAATCACCTTATTTTTTTCTTTAAATGGTACTCTCTCAGTTTAAACGTTTGATAGGTTTTCTATTGTGAATAAAACACGGGTTTATGAGATTTGCAAATTATTAAATTCTATTTTTAAGGAGATTTTATACAGCATTCAACTTTTTTTGGATTTGGGGTTGCAAGTTCAAGTCAGCAGCTGTCTACAACTACAGTTAAGCCCCATACACACTATCAGTTTTTCTGCTGAGTTAGTCCTTCAGATTTACCAAAACCATATAATATGAGGTCAAACCTTAGGAGTTTCAATGTGTATGCAATCAGGCAGGCCCTTGCACTACATGGTTTTGGTAAATCTGAAGGACTAAGTCAGCAGAAAAACTGATAGTGTGTATGGGGCTTTACAGTATTTTCAGCACACTCCATTCAAAGTAACTTCTGCAATACAATGTCCTCTCACAATCCCCCCTGGCAGTGAAATGAATTCATGTGTTTTAGAAAATGCTACTTTTCTAGTTCGGTCTTGCAAATGATCAGCTTTCTAGTGCTGGGCATATTTTTTTAAAATAACAAACACGTCATACTTACCTGTTCTGTGCAATAGTTTTGCACAGAGCAGCCCTGAGCCTCCTCTACTAGGCCCACCACCGGTGCCCTTTGCTCCTTACCCCTTCCCAGTGCCCTCATAGCAAGCTGCTTGCTATGGGGGCACTCGTGTGGGCTCAAATCTGAGCCGGGCTCTGTTAAAAAAAAAAAAAAAAACAAACCGAAAAAAAAAAAAACACCTGCCTTACAACCATTTTAAACCCTGTAGGAATATCACTTTTTCTTTATTTGGTTATAAAAGTCACATGCCATGGGTGTTCTTCCTTGTAATTATTATGGGCACTTAGCACTGGGCTTCATTTTGTTATTCTCTCCTGATGAAGCTGCAGATATTTTCTGTGAAACAGGTTAGGTTAAGGGGTCATTTTTGTTTTAGTTGGTGCTCGTTGCATTCAGGTTGGAGGATGCTTTTCGGGATACGTTTTGTTATGCAGGAGACCATTTAGTACCTAGAGAAAAAGTGGCAGATTAGCCAATAGAGAGAAGATTTTCATAGATTGGAATGATTAACCCTTTCACGCCGGCCACCTCCTGGCCCCTTTAAGAGTTCTAAAAGCCAGGGACAGATATGGGCATTCAGGTCATGTGACCACTGTGATTAGCTAGGACAGCAGTCACATGATCAGAAAGTGCCCAATCGCATGTATGCATCAGCAGCTTACCAATCCCCGCTGGCTACTGGGTGAGAAGAGGTTGAAAGAGTAATTTGATCTAATTAAAGACCTATGGGGATTAGTAAAATCAAATACTCAGTGGCAGCCCATTAATAGGGGGCGCAGGGGCACCGCCCCCCCAAAGCTAGCCTTAAAAAATAAAAAAAAGTGATGTCCCTTTAAGTGTGTTCGGGGCGCCGGACACAGGTGTCTATGGGAAGCAGTACGTCATTGCAATCGCGTGTTTGCGGCTGAGAAGCCTTTTTGGCTTCCTTAAGAATATCATCGGGGAGCAGGGCAATGCACCCTGAACACTCCCACAATAGAATTATGCTTCCTTGGTGGTTTATGATTGGCGCAGTCCGTAGGGCGGCGTTTTTAGTAGAATCGTGACGTCACTTCCACTCTCTGGTCGACTCGTCTCGGTCCCACGGTGGATGGAATGCAACTCCCCCCTCCAGCTTTAGTAGAATCGTGACGTCACTTCCACTCTCTGGTCGACTCGTCTCGGTCCCACGGTGGATGGAATGCAACTCCCCCCTCCAGCTCCTGGCAGGGTTCTTACACAGGACTATGTAGCCCGGAGCCCTCCCATACAGATGACAGCAGAGAGAGCCAACAACCCTGCTGGTCATCGCACATTGTAGAGGAGTGCTCACATCCTGCCTGGTCTGAAGACAGGGGAGTCGCTAGGGAGGTACGGGCCGCACCCGGGTGACACCGGTCGAGAGGGACACCGCACCAGCGTCAGTGTATGCCGGATGTTTGGTTTGCTTGCCCCTATCCCCGCTGTCTCACACAGCAGAGCGAACTAAAGCCAAAGCCACCTCCCCCCTCCTGGGCTTTCTACACAGACCAGAGGAGGTACAAAAAGGTCTGTACTGTATTGTAGATGGGAGGAGGGGCAGGGGCACAGAGTGTGTACTGAGGGGGGGGGGCCCTCTGTACTTAGTGTAAGGTGTGAGGGGGTCTGTACTTAAGAGTAATGGGGGGGGGCCTGTAGCCTGTACTGAGGGGGGGGGCCTGTACTTCGTGTACAGAGGGTCTGGACTGGGGGAGGGGGATCTGTATTGAGGGAGGGTGTCTATACTGAGGGAGGGGGGGGTCCGTACCTAGTGGAGTGGTGGGTCTAGCCTGAGGGAGGAGGGTGGTCTATACTTAGGAAAGAAGTGGGAGAGGGGGTCTGGACTGAGGGAGGGGGGGTCTGGACTGAGGGGTGCCATACTAGCCTGTACAAATCCCTACAAACCGAGTAAATCCCTGGTAGTCACCTGTCGGGAGGAGATGCAGGGGAAGCCAGCGCCCGGAGACAGCGCTGCCCGCGACCTAGATGGGGTAGGTGTGGGGCTGGTGAGCGACTGCGCCCCCCCCCCCAAAAAAAATACCCCAGCTGTCACTGCAAATACGATAGAGATGTTAAAGCATTTTTTTTAAACCACACAACAAGCGAACACAGATCCTGTTCCCTTAAAACATTTTATACAGCACAGTGTTTGTGCCGTGTCATTTGGACCCCTGTAACACCTAAAAATACCTGTCTGAAGCTGCCTGGCTATACCCTCCCCTTTGTAAACTGACCACGATGTACCATGTCTGCTGAGCCCTGACACCGGTCAGTTTACGTGCCTCCGTTATCCGCAGCCCTGCTCTGCTTCTCCCCTGTCTGCTCATGTCAGGGCTAACACATCGGGCTCCCTCTCTCCGGCTGACAGAGAGACAAGGCACCTGAGCGCCGGAAGCTGCTGTGTTAGCGGTACAGATAAGCATATTTATTATATAACACAGGCACAGGGGAACTTATTGAAATATTACAGAGGGAAGGGAGCATTTTATAGAAGTGGGTTAACAACCACTTTAATAGTGAGAGATTCTTTGACGAGTCCTATTTGTATCTATAGCCCTATTTGTGTTTTTTTGGAAATGTATACATCTATATGGAGTTTGATATATAGTTTTGAACATAGATCCTTACATGTAGTGATATATTCTATTGAATGACAGTAAATCGCTTACAAAATAGTAACTATGTGAAAAAAAACTCTACACTATAATTATTAACAGTAAACTTGTATTAAACTCTGATGGGGATGGACATGCATGTAATACCCGATATGTGAAACAAAGGATTCTTTATCTGGTTTGCAAATTAACATAAACAGCTTTACCCTGGGTTTGGAAAAATCTTTAATGAAGTAGCCAATCCACAAAAAATGGTCACACCCTCGGAGGCGTCTCACCCTACATGCATCCCTACATTCCTCCTTTGTCACATAAACACCATAATTGGCCAAGGTTAGCCAAAGACAGACAAAAATTGCTGCAATAAAAATGACCAGTAGTGAGACATCTCTGAGCAGCAGAACCCAGAACAAAAAGGGAAAAGACATTGTCTGGTAATAGAAAGATTTTCTATGTTTGAAGCTCTCATTACGGCTCATAATTACTCCCTGTGGAGTATGGTAGTGATGCTTGAATCTCTTGACTCAATTAACTTAAAAATAGCTTGACTGCCTAGATAACAGTCTGGAGTATAAGCAAATTATTTCTCAATCCTACATAGAGCAGTCTGGGTGAACCTTACTACATCATATGAAGACGTCTCTTGTCAGCTCACCGAAACCAAAGTTAGAAAACCATGACTATTTATACGTTTGATTAAAGCTGTGAAGTAAACCTTCAATGATTGATGTAACCATTCAAAACCAAACACAGCTACAGTAGGGAAGGCACCATGGGAGGACATTATAATCCTTTAGTCTCAATTCTTCCCCCCCACCCCCCCAGAGTCACATAGTTAAAAGAGAAGTATGGGAAAACATTTTTTCCAATAAATCAAACTTACCTTTCACCCGCCACCTCTGCACTGAGAACCGAGCCATCGAACATCGCCGATGTCTCGGTTCTCTCGGCTCCCCAAGCAGAGAGCTGCTGACTGACAGTCAGCAGCTCCCCAGCTCTGCTCCTCCATGCTCACTGGAGCACTGAGCTGTGAAAGGGTGGGGAGCGGCCATCTCAGTGGCTCGCTGAGATGGCCATCAGTCCAGGCACCTGGTGGATCCAGACTCCCAAAGTCGGGATGACGCGGTGCCTGGACTGATCTGTGTGATGTCAGCAGACAGTGGACTTCACACGCTCTCTGCTAAAAACGGGTCACAGGAGTTCAAAACAAATTGCTCTCCTGTGACCCATAGGAGAAGCCCAGCCAAACAAGCTCAGGCTGGACTTCTCCTTTAATCTGGTTGAAAAAAAAAAAGTCCATCCAGTTCAACCAACACAGAAAAAAAAACAAAACAAAAAATACACACACACACACACACACACACACACACACACACACACAAAACCTCAGTGTACACTATCCTATACCGTATGGTGATCACCCTCCGAAAACCTACAGATCATATTAGATGGGGGGATAATTGAAACCGTCACATGAGGACTGCATACATGCTCCTTTGATTAAAATCGTTCTAGAGGCTGAAGGTTTTTTACCCTTGTGCATTCTTTGCATAAAGGTAAAAGAACTTCTGTGTGCAGCATTTCCTCCACTCGCCCCAATACTTACCTGAGCCCAATCTCGAACCAGCGCTGTGCACGAGAGAAGCTGCTCTCTCCCTCATTAGCTCAATCACAGCCAGTGAAGAGGAAGCAGGGGGCGGGGCTTAGCTTCATTCTGTGTGTCAGTGGCCGAGCACGTGTGAGTGCCCCCAGAGCAAACGGCTTGCTATGGGGGCACTCAGCAGGGGGAGCCTAGAGCACTGGCAATAGACACGAGAAGAGGTGGATCCGGGCTGCTCTGTGCAAAACCCCTGCACAGAGCAGGCAAGTATAACATAACATGTTTGTAATTAATGCCTTTAGTATCACTAACTGTAGTGCCATTATGCAGGTCACAGATCATCACAATGAATATTGGTCTGTTTTTAAACTCTGGACCACTTGAATAATTATCTCTATGAATATGTTAATAATTATTATTATTCTGCAGGATTTACATAGCACCAACAATTTGCAGTTTACAGTATAAAGGGAGACAATACAATACAGAAGGAATAAGGAGGGCCCTGCTCATTGAGCTAACAATCTAAAAGAAAGGGGAGATGGTACAAAAGGTGATAGCTGCAGGGGATGACCTACAGTTCTTAGGTTTAGAGGATGGGTAAGACTTCCCTGAATAAATGAGTTTTGAAAGACTGCTGAAAGGCGGACAGGGTGGGAGCAGACTGGACATACTGGGATAGAGAGTTCCAGAGGATGGGAGAGGTTCTGGAGAAGTCTTGGAGGCAAGCAGGGAAGGTGGTGACAAGGGAGCTAGAGGGCAGGAGGTTCTGGGAGAAGTGGAAGGGATGATTTAGAGGCTATCTGCAGATTAAGTTGGTGATGTAGCTGGAGGCAGTGTTGTGGATGGCTTTGCATTTTACACATTGGGCTAGTGGAAACCAGTGAAGTGATTGGCAGGGGCAGCAGTCACGGATCAGTTAGTAAGGTGTACAAGTCTGGCAGCAGCATTCATAATGGACTGAAGGGGGGATAGACTGTGTCAAGGTAGGCCAATGAGGAGGGAGTTGCAGTAATCGAGGCAGGAGATAACCAAGGCGTGGATAGGCGTTTTTGTGGTGTCGTTAGTCAGGAAGGAGCGAATGCTGGAAATGTTGCAGAGGTTCAGGTGGCAGGATTTAGCTAGTGATTGGATGTGGGAGCTGAAGGGGAGGATAACACCCAGCATCCTGGCATGTGGGGAGGTACCAATGGTTGTGCTGTTGTTTGCAATGGTATAGTCATGAGTCGGGGATTGGGGAGGAATTACAGTGGGAAATTACCTATTTAACTACTTCAGCCCCAGAAGATTTGGCTGCTCAATGCCCAGGCCATTTTTTGCGATACGGCACTGCGTCGCTTTAACTGACAATTGCGCGGTCGTGTGAAGTTGTACCCAAACAAAATTGACGTCTTTTTTCCCACAAATAGAGCTGTCTTTTGGTGGTTTTTGATCAACTCTGCGGTTTATTTTTTGTGCTATAAACAAAAAAAAACAAAAAAAGGAGCGACAATTTTGAAAACAACAATATTTTGTACTTTTTGCTATAATAA
Organism: Lithobates clamitans; assembly: GCA_037952925.1. Classification (NCBI taxonomy): domain Eukaryota; kingdom Metazoa; phylum Chordata; class Amphibia; order Anura; family Ranidae; genus Lithobates; species Lithobates clamitans. The sequence goes on from JBBGZY010000494.1 coordinate 2,567,047, forward strand.
ATATGCCCATTTTTTTTTTTACAAAAAAGCTAATTTTTTCCTCAGTTTAGGCCGATATGTATTCTTCTACATATTTTTGGTAATAAAAAAAATAAAATAAAATAATAATAATAATAATCGCAATAAGCATATATTGATTAGTTTGCGCAAAAGTTACAGCATCTACAGAAGAGGGGAAAGATTTATGGCATTTTTAGTATTATTATTATTTTTTTTTTAGTAATGGCAGTGATCAGCGATTTTTATTGGGACTGCAACATTATGGTGGACATTATCTGGACATTATCTGGCACCATTGACATAGCGATCAGTGCTATAAAAATGCACCGATTACTGTGTAAATGTCACTGGCAGGGAAGGGGTTAACTGTGTTCCCTAGGGAGTGATTCTAACTGTGGGGGGAGGGGGACTGACTGGGTGAGGAGAGCAATCATTGTTCATACTTAGTATGAACAACAGATCACTCTCCTCACCCCTGACAGCACGGAGATGTGCCTGTTTACATTGACAGATCTCCGTTCTGTCTGTGTGGAGCGATCGCAGGTGTCTGGCGGTCGCACACGCAATGGCTCTGGTGGCGAGCACGCGCCCCCTAGTGGCAAAAGGCAAACCGACGTACAGCTACGTCGGTTCGCCCAGGGGAGCCAACCTGCCGCAGTACAACTGCGGCGGCTGGTCGGGAAGGGGTTAAACCTCTGCAAATTTTGTAAGTTTGCCTAGACCCCTCATTTCTTTGTATCATAGGTTTATTTGAAATGATAGAGACAGAACATCAACCAAAAATCCAGAAGAAAAAAAACAAAAAACAAAAAAAAAAACACATGATGATACAAAAGTTATAAATTAAGTTTCAGTTCAGTGACTAAAATAAGGATCTGATCCCCTACCAACCAACAATAAATTCGGGCTCCCACAGACTGGCTACAGTATGTGCTCATGTGGTACACAGATTAGCCCTGTTAAATTTAAGAAGGTGCTCCTAATGACAACTCGTTATGTGTATAAAAGACACATGTCCACAGAATCTCTTTCTTCCATTCAAGCCCACCACCAAGCGCAAGAACAAAGAGCTGTCAAAGGACATCATGGACAAGATTGAAGACCTGCACAAGGCTGGAATTGGCTACAAGACCATCAGCAAGAAGCTTGGTGAGAAGGAGACTACTGTTGGCGTGATTATTTGCAAATGGAAGAAATACAAAATAACCATCAATCGCCCTCGGTCTGAAGCCTAATGCAAAATTTCACCTCATGGGGCAAGGATGACTATGAGAAAAGTGAGGGATCAGCCCAGAACTACACGGGAGGAGCTTGTGAATGATCTCAAGGCAGTTGGGACCACAGTCACCAAACAAACCATTGGTAACATAATACACTGCCATGGATTTAAATCCTGCAGCGCCCGTAAAGGTCTCCCTCCTTAAGAAGGCACATGCCCCATCTGAAGTTTGCCAATGAACAACTAAATGATTCAAAGAATTGGGAGAAGGTGCTGTGGTCAGATGAGTCCAAAATTGAGTTCTTTGGCATCAACTCCACTCACTGTGTTTGGAGGAAGAAAAATGCTGACTATGACCCCAAGAACACCATCCCTACAGTCAAGCACAGAGTTGAAAACATTATTCTTTGGGGCTGTTTCTCTGCTAAAGGGACAGGCCGACTTTGCCGCATTGAGGGGCCAATGGAAGGGGCCATGTAAATTCTTGGATGAGAACCTTCTTCCAAGGGTCGTGGATGGGTCTTCCAGGACGACAATGACCCATTGAAACACACCGCCAAGGAAACAAAGGAGTGACCTAGAAGAAGTACATTAATATCATGGAGTGGCTTAGCCAGTTTCCAGACCTTAATCCTATAGAACATTTTTGGAGGGATCTGAAACTAATGCCGCACACACACGATCAGAATTTCGGCCTGCAAAAGACCGATGAGAGTTTTTCGTCGGAAAATGTGACCGTGTATATGCTCCATCGGACTTTTGCTGGTCGAATTCCAGCCAGCAAAAGATTGAGAGCATGTTCTCAATTTTTCGGTCGGAAAAAGATACGCATATCCGAAAATGTGATCTTCTGTGGCAATTCCGACACGCAAAATTCCTACGCATGCTTGGAAACAATTTGACGCATGCTCTGAAGCATTGAACTTCATTTTCTCGGCTCGTCGTAGTGTTGTACGTCAACGCGTTCTTGACGGTCGTAAGTTCAGCAAACTTTTGTGTGACCGTGTGTATGCAAGGCAAACTTGAGCGGAATCCCGTCGGAAAAGCCGTCATATCTTTTTCTGACGAGAAGTCAGATTGTGTGTACGCGGCATTAGAGTTGCCAACAGACAGCCAAGAAACCCTAAGGGTCAGTTCACACTGAGGCAGCACGACTTACAGCGCGACTGCCCCAGGCGACCCAGGACACGACTCAGCGGCGACTTGCAAAACGACTTCTGTATAGAAGTCGATGCAAGTCGCCCCCAAAGTCGTACAGGAAGCTTTTTCTAAGTCGGAGAGTCACTCCGATTAGAACGGTTCCATTCACAGAACGGGACGCTACTTGTCAGGCCACTAGGTTGCCTGACAACTCAACCCAGTGTGAACCGAGGCTAAGGATTTAGAGAAGATCTGTAAAGAGTGTACTAAAATCCCGCTTTACTGTGTGTAAACCTGGTAACCAACTACAAAAAAAACAGCTTACCTCTGTGCTTGCCAACAAGGGTTTCTCCACCAAGTACTAAGTCATGTGTTGCTTGGAGATAAAATAATTTACTCAATGAACTGCAACTCAATTTATAACATAACATTTGTATCATGTGTTTTTTATGGATTTTTGGTTGATAGTCTATCTTTATCATTTAAAATACACCTATGATAAAAATTATAGACCCTTCTTTTCTTCGTAAATGGGCAAACTTATAAAATCTGCAGGGGGATCAAATCATCATTTTCCCCACTGTATATGAAAGCCTGATCAATATAATCTATAAATCACACATCTTTGGATTTAGTCTAAAACTCCTTAAAGTGCCTTATTCTTTTTAACCATTTCAGGGCATACATCTTCAAAAAAATAAAAATAAAATCTGAAAATAATGCAGTGTTTGATCACCATCTCAGAAAGGTTTACTCACCACAGCCACTGCATCGCTGGCAATAACTGCATTGAAGTCTAGTACTGTATAATAAGCCACATTGGTGAGAATATAAATGATGGTAACAATAGGCATCGAAATACCAATGGACAATGGCAAGTTCCTGAAAAAGAGATTAACGTGACATTAGTAGACATTCATATAGTACTATGCAATCTGTACTTGTAATGTAGCACAGCTACAGGGGAACTTCAGGGAATCTACAAAGGCATGGATTACAGCATTGCTATGCCTCTAAGAGCCACACACATGCCAAGAATGAGAAATTCTAATGCCATGCAATAGAAACCATTGGCAGCCTGGACTGCTCAGCGAATTTACAGCTGATACTGAAGCGAGATCCCCCGGACTCACAATGTGACTGCATCTTGAAGTAAAGCTCCTGTGTTCTTAGGTTCCGATGGAAGCATACATTCCTGGCTCTTCTCACAGGCTAAATTGGTTCAGCTTTTCTATTCCACAATGAATAAACAGCTAGAGAAAAACAGCTTCCAGCAGTACATAGTTACATAGATATTCGGCTTCATGACAGATTGACTTTTTTTGTCACCAAATTTTTAAAATTTTCCTTTGCAATTTTTTTTTCAATTGCTTACAACATGTTAAACTTGTTAGAAAATGTAAACCAATAAATAAAGGGTCATGCATACTTTTTTTTTTTTTTTTTTTTTTTACATTGCTAGAAAATGTGACTACACCAGGAAAAGCCCATTCCCTTGCACAGCCTCCTCGCTCCAAGCACATTATAGCCCTCTCATAAACATGGAGTGTCTAATTACTCTGTGCTGGCCCAGCTCCTCCCTCACCAGCCAATATAACCTTTTATGTAGCTGCGGGGGGGGAGGGGGGGGGGGGCTGGTGTTAAAGGGGAATACTATAGGTGTCAGCTGTGAGTCTGACTTATGGCTTTTAGAGGTCTACAGAAGAGAGGCATTAACAGGTATATGGCATGTATAAAATACGTTTATTGCACATATAATCCGATAGGAAGATTTTGTTGAAATGAATGATCTGACAGCATGATCTCTTTGAGGTGACAGAGATGCAGATCCGGTGTCTGGGACTGCCCCATAAAAGACGATGACTCAGTGAACAGGAATGGCCAGTGACAAAGGGGATTTCTGCCAAGAAGAAGTGAGCAGTCCTGTAGGAGGCGGCTCTGTTACAGAGATAAGTAAGAAGATAGAGTAAGGGGTGTTGGTTGGTATAGATGGTGTGGATTAAAAAGGAGTAAATAATTTACTAACCAATTCCAATAGTTAAATAGGATTAAAGGATTAAATGTACTTATTGTAATAGTACAGTTGCCCTTTGCATAAAATAACCACTACTTTCCTTTTTTTAATCATATACACTGATCAGCCATAACACTGAGATCACAGACAGGTAAAGTAAATGAGGCTGACTTGTTAAAATGGCATTTGAAAGTGGGTGGGATATATAAATCAGCAATTAACCACTTCAATACCGGGCACTTTTACCATGTTCCTGCCCAGGCCAACTTTCAGCTGTCAGTGCTGTCGCATTTTGAATGACAAACGCGCGGTCAGGCAACGCTGTACTTAAACTAAATTTTTATCATTTTGTTCACACAACTAGAGCTTTCTTTGGTGGTATTCAAATCACGACTGGGATTTTTATTTTTTGCTAAACGAAAAAAGACTGAAGATTTTGAAAACAAAAATGTGTTTTTTCTTCGTTTTGGTTAGAAAATGTTGTAAATTAAACAATTGTTCTTCATAAATTTAGCCCAAAATGTATTCCGTTACATTTCTTTGGTGAAAATAATCCAAATCTGTGCATATTATTTAGTATGTAGGAAAGGAGTCCACAAACTATGGTATACAGCATATCTGAAAAATGATCAATCTTGATGTACCGACGGACGATCTCATTTCTTGAGGCCCTAAAATGTCAGAACAGTAGAAATACCCCCAAATAACCAATTTTTGGAAAGTAGACAGTCCAAGTTGCCATTTTGTGCTCAGAATTTTTTTGGAAAATAGAAAAAAAAAAAAAAAAAGTTCAGTGCAGTACAGCATCATCACAGAACTGGTGTGGCGGTGATCAGTTACACTGACTGGTGACAGTACAGAAAAAAAAAAAAAAAAATTAAACACAGTGACCAGAGCAATATAATGTTACTATAGTAACATTGTACTACTTTGGGGAAGTGATCAGGATTTATTTTATTTTTTCACATACATTATGTTTGCTAAAAGCAGTGAATTACATTGCTATAAACAAGCATTTTACTGAATGAAACTGAATCTTTCAGTTTGTTTTGTTGTGATTAGCTGCGATTGGTCAAAGTTAAAAAAATAAATAAATAAAATAAATCACATGGTGCAGATGGGTCAATTGGCCCCGTCAAATTGACCAATCACAGCTAGCAACACAATTGTACACAATGGATGGCATGAAAGGAACCCATTCATTGTGTACAACTGTCACGTGACCTGCTGTGATTGGTCATGGTGGTCAAATGGTACTGGGAGTGAGCCAGTACTCTGATCAGTCATTGGCTGTGTCCCATGGACACGGTCGGTGACAGATCACGCTGCTGCGCGACCATACGGCCGTACGATTGTCGCTTCATGACAGGACTTCATATGATGTCCAGTCAGGATGGGAAAGCCACCACTCGGCCCTCAATTGTCTATTGCATGGGTGCTCAACCTGTGGCCCTCCAGCTGTTGCAGGACTACAACTCTCATCATGCCTCTGCCTTTGCAAGTCATGCTTGTAACTGTCAGCAGCTTGCAATGCTTCATGGGACTTCCACAACAACTGGAGGGCCACAGGTTAAGCACCCATGGCGCTGGGCAGGAAGTGGTTAAACATGTTCTCCATGAATCTGATGTGTTGAAAGCAGAAAAAAAAATGTGCATCGCACTTTGTTGTGTATGGGCTGCGTAGTCACAGACCGGTCGGGGTGTTGATGCTTACCTGTGTTCACAAAATCAGAACTGGAGCACGGCACAATGTAAGAAGGTGGCCTGGTCTGATGAATCATGTTTTCTTGTGGATGGCAGGGGTTGTGTGTGTCACTTACCTGGGGAAGAAATGGCACCAGGATGCACTATGGGGAAAAAGGCACGTCCGCTGAGGCAGTGTGATGCTTGAGCAATGTTTTGCTGGGAAACCTCAAGTCTTATTATTCACAGACCACCTACCTAGACATTGTTGCCGACCAAGCACACCCCTCCATGGAAACAGTATTCCCTGATGGCAGTGGCCTCTTTCAGCAGGATAATGTTCACTGCCACACTGTAAAAATGGTTCAAGAATGGTTTGAGGAAAGACAAGTTTGAGATGTTGACTTTTAAATTCTCTGAATCCTAATCCAATGGAGCATATGTGAGATGTGCTTAAAAAAACAAGTCCAATCCATGGAGGCTCTACCTCACAACTTAAAGCAGGGGTAGGCAACCTTGGCCCTCCAGCTGTGGTGAAACTACAAATCCCATCATGCCTCTGCCTCTAGGAGTCATGCCTATGATTGTTAGGTTCTTGAAATGTCTTATGGGACTTTTAGTTTCACCACAGCTTGAGGGCCGAGGTTGCCTACCCCTGATTTAAAGGATCTACTACTGATGGCTTACTGTCCTATACCACAGAATCCCTTCAGAGGTTTAGTAGTGTCCATGTCACAACAGGTCAAGGCCGTTTTGGCAACAAAAGAGGGACCTATGCAATATTAAGTAGGTCATTGTAATGTTATGGTTGATCGGTGTATATGGAGTACATTTTTATATTTTGAGTTACTATTATGCATGGACCCTATAGTATTTATGATTGATTATTTTTATTAATGGTTTTGCACATTTGCTCTTCCATATCTCTATTATATTAAATGAGATTTGTTGATTAGCCATCAAAGGGAGCAAACTATTCACAATCACTCGACTTTAAAACTATCAAAATAAAGATGTGGTCAGGTAGAGAATGCATCACTACAGGCTCCACTACAGGTGTATTGTTGAAAAACCAGAAACAGAGCCTGCAGTAATGGAAATAAAATAGGCAAATATGGCTGCCCTCCATGTATGTATAAAATTATGCAATGAAACATTTTTGTTAATAGGTCATAGTTCATGATCTAAAAAGCTTTCATTAGACTGGGACTTTTCTTTAAACACCAGCGTGCAGGATGAAGACCAAATAAATCCAAAAGCAGTGCAAGCCATGGCTGATCTGGAAGTCTACAGGCTGTTTAACAAGCTAAAGAAAGAAATGCTAGCGATACACCAACAACCTACTAATAAAAGGAAACCTAAAAGATGATTTCCAGGTATGATTTTTATTGCATATATTGGTCCACCTTGGCCATATCCAAGTATGTATATCCCATGATTCGTGCCAACATTAGCAACCCCCAATTTTCTTATATCCTGTATCAATATTAAATATAGTAATCAAACAGTCAAAACATATACAGTGCTCCTCTTCTGATACATAGGTTGGGAAGGAGAGCCGTGTATATGTTTTGACTATTTGCATCTCTCTTACCTGAGGGGTCACTGGGGAAGTGGACAATCACTATAGTAGTCTGCGCTGCCTTAGCGATAGCCACAATCTTCTGGGTCTCGTGCCTGGAATTAAAGGCTTTCTCTGATGGGAGGGGCAGTAATATCATGATTTTCACCTTGTCCAATCATAGGATGCCTTATATTCATTGAAAAAAATACAAGGCATTCTTTGAAGGGTGGCAGTGCCACAAAAGTGACCCTTATGGTCAGTGTGCAGAGGGGCAACCACTTGGTACAGGACCCAATGATTGTGGCTATCACTGTAGTAGCACCGACTACTATAGTGGTTGTCAGCTTCCCCAATATCCCACCCAGTACGAGATATGCACTGGTTCAAGCAAGTCCAATGTAAATACGCAATAAAAGGTCACCCGTGGAGTTCACCTTTGGACTTGCTATAAACGAAAAGTACATAATAAATGTTCCGTCAATTTATATAGGGAATATAAAGATAAGAGACACCAGAGATGTAATACTAACTCTTATATTATTTATGCAAGGTTAAAATAAGATACATTTTACTCACTAAAAATGAATACAGTCTCTTAATGTACCATTTTATTGACGCAAAACAGACACTGACCAGGTCATGGTGGTCCTCTACCCCAACAATAGCACAAGCTAAATGCAAAATACTGGGAGGTACCCACTCAAAGCGGAAGTCCACCCACAAGTAGAAGCTCCGCATCTGTCTCCTCCCCCTCTCCGATGCAACATTTGGCACCTTTCTTTGGGGAGTGGGTACCTGTTTTTGACAGGTACCTGTCCCCACTTCCGTCAGACCTTGCCGCGGCTAAGTCCATCAGAAATTCAGCCCCCCTCCTCCTTCCCCCTCCGCCAGGCCATTCGTAAAGCACAGTGTGCTTCGTGGAGTAGGGAATCGGCTGTAAAGCTGCCAGTCTTCACTGCCGATTTCACATACAAGCTATGGCGGCGGCAGCACCCGGGAGCCGATGAAAACATTGGCTGGGGTGCCAAAGGCGCTGGATTCCAGGACAGGTAAGTGTCCTAATATTAAAAGTCAGCAGCTACAGTATTTTAAATGATAGCACACACGCACACACTTTTGAATGCATATGGTCCCCTTGGATAAACTATCTCCTCAACATTGATAGGTCATTGTTATTTGTATGATCCAATGCATGCTATGAACTCTATGGTATAATGAAATGTGGCTAAGCAAAGCTCATTCCCTGGAACCTCTCCTCTCCCTTACTGTATCTTTTTTTCCTCTTCTTTGCTCCTTTTTCCCTGACCCCCCCCCCCCATTAGGTTTAAACACCTAATAGAGTGTCAAAGTCAAAGATAGAGAACACATTGTTATCTAGATGGGCACATTGAGTGACATCGCCCATCTTTAAGTGGGATTGTACATACAGGCTTACTTTATATTTTTTATGCATCGCTTGCAAAAACTACAGTGTTTGGCGGGAGAACAGCTGGGCACACAACAGTATTTGGTTGGTCAATCTACCTATTTTAACTTTACTAAGGGTGGTGTTAAAGACTGAAAAACCCATCACATTCCTATAGTGAATTTCCATCTAGACAAAAGCTCGCCATTCCTAACATGATTGATACCTTTCTGGGTTCTTAATTTCCTCGGTGACATAGTTCAGTGTGTCCCAGCCAGAATAAGAGAAGAGGGCGGAATACAGAGCTAAAGATATGTCACCAGCGTCCCATGATGACCCAGCAAACGAATCCTCAAAGTGCTCCGTGCGGCCTGGGGAGACAAATCACAGGAACAATTAAGCAGAGAGACTTGTAATCTTCACAGCTCAGAACATCTAATGAGAACTATGAACGCTTTTGTCTTATAGCGCATCCACCCTGACATTAAAATTTGTTTATTAACATTTATCGGAAAGCAAATTAGATCAAAAAAGTCCACAACCTTGTCCAGTTGTCAGTCATATTCAAAAACAATGATAAATGGTCTAAAAATAATGTAATGTTCTTAAATAAAGCGGTCTTGTTTAAAAAAAAATAAAATAATTAAATCCTTACTTTAATATCCACTAAAATCCAAACAGTAGCAGAAAGCACAAACGACTTACCTTGGTGGACTGCTGCTCTGAAATACCACAGCAGGGAGTCACATGACCTAATGACTGGGCATTCAGTCATATGATCTCTACTGCACAAGAAGATCAGCCAGTCCTAATTCTGATTAGACTGGAACCAAACTACCATAAAAAATAGGGCTTGCTTTGTTTTTCACATGTATGCTGCAGTGCACTATAAATGTGCTGTGAAGCACTTAAAAAAGACCCGGTCAACTTGTACATGCAGGGTAAAGTGTCAGCGTTTCTGTAATTGGCATGCCTGACTGCCCTATACTTGCCTTACCTGTACCAACTTCTAATGAAGGAGCAAAACACAAATAGGCAACCACACAGTGTTTTTACGCATGCTGTGGCCACAATGCTATGCCAACCTATTGCACTCAGGTTGTAGGGCAGTTGCAACACAGCCCCGTTCACTTGGATAGGTCGTGTTCCGCGGTGGTGCTGCCCAGTGGAGATCTTCAGGGTTAAAACAGGTGATGAGGAGGGGAAATATCTCTCTCTCATCGCATGTCAAATGCCCTCTGAAACATAATCCAGTCCTAACAGATGTGGCGTGTAAAGAGGAAGAGTGGCACATTTTTTTTTCTTCTTTTTTTGTGCACTACTGTGGAGTCATTTGGGACCCATAAACACTACAGGCCTTTAAAAAAGGAGGAGTTCTTATTCTTAAGTGTAAATTTTTAGAAGCAATGATTCACGGTAAACCATCAGAATCCATCTAGTTCTGGTCCGCACAGGAAATTCTGATTGGTTATTGGGTTCTGCACCTTTGAATTAGCACTCAACTAAATAACGTCATAGGTAGGTTTTCACATTATATAAAACTGCACTTTTTTTGTGGTCATTCTGTAACACAAGCACAACATCTGTAAAAAGTCAGATGACAAAATCAAGATTGGAACTCTTACCTTGGCACAATTTAACAATACCAGTTATAATGATTGCAATTAACGCAATGACTTTAGCATAAGTGAAGAGATCTTGCACCCGCGTCCCCCATTTCACATATGCGCAGTTTATAAAAGTGATGAGACCTGTAGGCGAGAAGTCACAGGGTCACAAAGAAAGCAAAACATCAGTTTATCTCATCAGCAGAAAAAGATTTATCATCACACAAGACATACGATGAGCTGTCAGCACAGAATATTCAAACTAGAAGTGCCTGTGATAACCTCGTCTGTTGGGAAGTCTGAGTATGTGTGTATGTCTGAGTTCTATATATAGATGTAAACATACCATTAATCACTGACACACGATGTGCATGATACAAGATAGATACAGACTCAATGTACAGCCCTTGAGCAATGAACACATCAGCATTTTGCTTCTGCTCTTTCCCAATGGCCCTTCTGCTGGTTCATTTCAAAAAGAAATCCGGTTATACCAAAAAAGGAACCAAAGTGAGAAGCTGGAATCACACAGTTGAGATGTGTTACCCCCAGTGACAGACACTTTCTTTAAAAATGAAGCACAACACTGGTTTCCTGTATTGAAACAAAAGTGTTTTTTTTTTTTTTTTTTTTTACTAGCATGGTGGTGGGAGTGCAGTCAACATAAATAGCGTATTTTGTATTTTATTGTGCGTTGCAATAACACGCCAATTTTAGTGTACAGATGTGAATACAGCTTCAAAGTAACAATTTAGTTTCACAGTCGGCTCTAAGGGCCACACGCACACACACACACACACGCAAACACACACAGTCTAATGAGGTCCGCCTGTCAGTTATTCTGGCCGACCTGATTGGACCCTCCATCCAGCCCTATAGATCACCTGGAATTCTTATGTCAAAATTTGGATTTAGTTTAAGTTGAAGACTTAAACTAAAATATCATTTTAGTTTTAGTTGCATTTTAGTCATGTGAATGGTTTATTTTGAGCTCCTGTCTGTTAAAGCCCCAGCCCCCTGACATGATGGGCAAGCTGTATTTGCTGAGAGACGTAGTCTCCCTCTGTCTGCTGCCTGGGAGTTCTGGAACAATGCCCTGCAAACCGCAGAAGTGCAACTCCTTTGTCAGATTCGGGTCTGCCTGGATGTGACATTGTGAGTGTTTTTCCTCCCAGTAAGGTAGCAGTGCTTAGCACTGTGTAAAACAGGGGGTCTCAAACTGGCAGCCCTCCAGCGGTTGCGAAACTACACGTCCCATGAGGCATTGCAAGGCTGGCAGTTACAAGCACGACTCCCAGAGGCAGAGGCATGATGGGACTTGTAGTTTGGGAACAGCTGGAGGGCTGCCAGTTTGAGTCCCCTGGTGTAAAATAACAGTCTCCCCAGACCAGTTCTTTGCCCTGTGCACTCCCATTTACTTCCCCATCCCCACCTGCAGCCTGGCATTACAGCCAACAGAGCTTACATTTTTTTTTTTTTAATTTATTTTAAAGTTGCACTTCTGTTTGTCAAGTGGTACTTTTAATGGAAAAAAAAAAAAAAAAAACCTACAACAAGACTTTAGTAACAAGCATGTTATAATTACCTCCTCTGTGCAGTGGTTTTGCACAGAGCAGCCCAGATTCTCCTCTTCTTGGGTCCCTCTTCGGTGCTTCTGGCCCCTCCCTCCTGTTAAGTGCCCCCACAGAAAGTAGCTTGCTAATGGGGGCACCCGAGCCACAGCTCCGTGTGTCTATTCAAGACGCTGCCCACCCAGTTTCTCACCTCATTGGCTGACTGACTGAGTCAATGGCGCCCCGCTGCTGTCTCAGCCAATGAAGAGAGGAGTCCAGAGCAGCTGGGACACTCCTGCAACATCGCTGGATCTAGATGGGGCTCAGGTAAGTATTAGGGGGGCTGCTGCACATAGAAGGCTTTTTATCTTAAAGCATGGAATGTATTAAAAGCGGAGTTCCAGGCTAAACTGCAACTATGTCTTTAAGAATAGACCACCCCACCTCCTTTTTGGAAGAGATGAAGAAATTTTTTTTCTCATTTTATTTTTCAGTTGCTTTGTACCCATTATGGAGGTTTTCCTGCTATATTTCCACCCTACCCAGCCAGGGTACATCATCATTATCAGTGTTCGCATCAGCCGCCCCCCCGCTGCCTTCTGGGACCTGTGTTGGTCCCAGAAGATGACAGGACTATTCAGAAAGCACAGCGTGACTCGCGCAGGGGCAGTAGGAAATGGGCTGTGAAGCCTGAAGGCTTTACTGCCGCTATCCCTTAGTTGCAATGCCGGCGCCTGCACCCGAGCTGATGGACGAATCGGCTTTGGGGGGGGGGGCTGACATAGTGGGATCCCTGGACAGGCAACTGTCCTTGTATTAAAAGTCAGCAGCTACATTATTTGGAGCTTCTTCCTTTACAACCACTTTATTTCTAATTTTATTTTCACTGAAAACCTGCAGCTGTGAAAATATTTTTGTCTACAAAATTAACACTGCTATGGACTGGTTGGGGTAGACAGACTTGTGTACATTTGCACTCTAAATAAAAAAAACAAAAAAAACAAACAAACACGCAACATGCACACACAAAATAACATTTACACCTGGCTGCCCAAAGAGAAAAACTGAGAGGACACGGACATGTCACACCCCCATCTCCCCCCCACCCCCCTGCTCTGATCAGCAGGGGGTAAGCAGGCCGATCCCTGCTGATCTAATCGGAGTCTTCCCCATGTGAAAGGGGCCTAAGGGCTCATGCACACAGGATGTTTTTAAAAAATGCCAGTGCTACAGCAGGGCTAAAAACGCGCTTTTTTTTTGCATATAGTGGCGTTTTTACATTAGTGTTTTCCCACATTAGCGTTTTTGATTGAAAACTCTCTATAATGTAAAAATGCCTAAAAATGTCAAACATGGCTAAACGCGGGTTGATGAGTTTTTAGATGCGATTTTTTTTTTTTCCCCTTTTTGGGCATTTTTCATTTTTACAGCTCGGTTTTTGAGATGTTGTTGTTTACAAGTTAAAAACTGTTTTTTTTTTTGCTAGAAAAATACTTAGAACTCAAACATTATACATTTTTTTTTCTAAACCCCCTAGAGAATAAAATGGCGGTCGTTCCAATACTTTGTCACACCATATTTGCGCAGCGGTCTTACAAGTGCACTTTTTTTTTGGAAAAAATACACTTTTTTGAATTAAAAAATAAGACAACAGAAAAGTTAGCCCAATTTTTTTTTTTATATTGTGAAAGATAATGTTACGCCGAGTAAATTGATACTCGGCATGTCACGCTTCAAAATTGCACCCGCTCGTGGAATGGTGACAAACTTTTACCCTTAAAAACTCCATAGGCAATGTTTAAAAAATGCAACAGGTTGCATGTTTTCAGTTACAGAGGTCTAGGGCTAGAATTATTGTTCTCGCTCTACCGATCACGGCGATACCTCACAAGTGTGGTTTGAACACCGTTTTCATATGCGGGCGCTACTCACATATGCGTTCGCTTCTGCACGTGAGCTCAGCGGGACGCGTTTAAAAATGGGGTTTTTTTTTGCTTTTTTTTTCTTATTTATTTTACCTTTTTTTATGTTTTTCACTGTTCTGTTCCATCTTTCCCTCATTCGTCTCCATGTCAAGCAAGGGGAAACATCCGATCGCCTCTGCCGACGGCTCCGGTAAGCGGCAGAGGGCACCGGAGCGCAGCGGGAGGTGGGGGGCCCCCTCTCCCGCATCTGATAAAAGTGATCTCACGGCGAATCCGCTGCAGAGACCACTCTTATCGGAAAGTGGACCGCTGCCTGAAGAAGAGGATACCGGGGTTATGGCAGCTAGCTGCTGTCATAACAATGATATTCCTCTTCAAAGTTAGGACGTATATCGTCGTGCGGTGGTCTAAGTGGTAAAAAAAAAAAAAAAAAAAAAAAAAAAAAACACTTCCACACAGCACGTCAAATGCCCCTAACAGCAGCTGTAAAAATGTCCTGTGTGGATGAGCCCTAATACACCCCAAAATGCAACAAATGATGTCAAAAATTCTTAGCATGTGAATATCAATATTTAAACAACCCAAGTAATTTTTTTTTACGTTTTTAAACCAGCCGTACACAATACAAAACGTCATATGTGCTTTTGTGCTGTACCTTTTCAAACAAACGTGACACAAGGGGGTTGATTTACTAAAATTGGAAACTGCTAAACCTGGAAGCCGATTGGTTTCTATGCAGAGCTGCACCAGATTTTGCACTCTCCAGTTTTAGGACGACCCCTTTCACACTGAGGCAGATTTCAGGAGTTATTCATTTGAATGGGAGGAATGCCTCCCATTCATTTGAATGGGTGCTTTCACACAAGACGGTGCGCTTGTGGGAGGTAGGAAAAGTCCTACAAGCAGCATTTTTCGGGTGTGTTTAGAGCGCTGTAAAAAAGCACTCCAAAAACGCCCCTGCCCATTGAAATGAATAGGCAGCGCTTCCAAAGGGCCTTAAAAGCGTTTTGAAAGCGCCGCAAAACCGGTCTTTTTGGGGGTTTATGCTCAGCAGCTAGCTGTCGCCATAACAACGATATTCCACTTCAAAAAGCCGACGTATAATGACAGCCAGCGGTCTGCAAGGGGTTAAAGCAGCAGAAAAGAGTTTTCCCAGATACGGCCATGGTAAAATAATGGGGTATTTGTGTCCTCTCTTCTGGTCTCTGCCTCACTTTCTATACAGTTATTTCTCCGGTGAATATAAAATAATTACATATTTTCATTTTGCACTGCAACCCCCCCCCCCCAAAAAAAGAAACTGGCTACATTGAATATTAAATACAAAGGACTAGGAGACAACTA